>PQWD01009909.1:0-87581 GCA_019425675.1 Leucinodes orbonalis | reverse complement strand
ACAAGAAATAAATATCCACTGACATAGGTACACACAGCGCCATCTTACCCTAAACTAAGCATAAGCCTGCAATATGGATGCTAAAAAACGAATAAACATACTTATATTTTTTTTTTATAGGATTGGGGGCAAACGAGCAACAAACACCTGATGGAAAGTGAATACTGCCGCCCATGGACATTTGCAGCACCAAAGGAGCTACAAAATGCGTTGCCGGCCTAAATACACCCAGACCAATACAAACAGACATGTTCATGTACACAAATGTTTGTACTACCCGGGATTGAACGGAACCTTGGTGTACTAGCCGACATCTCAACCATTACACCAATGAGTCGTCAGTAATACTTGGTTAACGTTGTAACCCACATGACAGAAAACGATAATATTTAAACATAACTTATTAGTACAATACGTCTTGACAACGCTACAAAATATCCCAAAACAAAAGCTAGCCCTATGCAAAATGAATTTAAATCCCTCCCTTGTTTCAAAATTCAATAATGCGATCGTGAGAAGGGATTGAGGTTAACAAAAAGTAAGTCGTGTAATGAGCAGGCCGCCGCGGGGCGCTCCGTGACATCGTGCCGTAACGCCGCGCGCCAAAACTCCACAATTATTTATATCATAATGTATTGGCGATAATGTCGCGCTCACTTACAGGCTGATCCCTTAAGGGACGACATTTATTGAATTCGTCTAATCAAAAAATCTTCGAGCAATGCGTCCTACGTAAAGTAGGAAAAGCATTTGTTGGAAGAATCATGAAGTTACTAATATTGCCGAATTAACCTGACACGAGTTTAAATTAACGATTTTAAAAAAATCTCATACAGAAAGGATCCGGATAAAAATGTGTGATTTGCATATACTAAGTGTTTCAGTTACAAAATCTTTGTAATAAATTATTTTAAAGTTAGGTGTAGTTAAGTGATAAAACTCTGTAACCAATGATAGTCATAAGATTGACTACAGAGAATCTTGCCGGTTCTTCTTAAAGATCCTACTTATTTCAAACCAGAACCGTACTTATTCCGAGCTTATTCAAAAGTATCTGTAAAGATAGATTGAGCTATTTTGACCCGTAATTCGCAACTGTGACATGGACACTGACTGCGGGATTTGTTCATAAGTTAAAAATCACTCAACGGGCTATGAAGCGAAGTATGCACGGGATCACTCTTAATCAAGAACGATGTTATCCTTAAAATAACTAGAGTTACCAACATAGCTCGTTGGATCAGCAAGTTGAAATAGCATTGGGCTGATAGCGTATGTCACAGAACCAGAAGGCAGGTCGAGACCAATATAACTCTAAATAATGATCAAGTGGAGCTAGTGGACTCCACTGCCTTTCTAGGCATAACTTTAGATTCAAAGCTGCAATGGGGGCCTCACATTGAATCCTTGGCTAGTAGACTTAGCTCGGCAGCTTATGCTGTTAAAAAGATATGGCTCTTGACAGATATAGAAACGGCAAGATTGGTTTACTTTAGTTATTTTCATAGTGTCATGTCGTATGGTATACTGTTGGGGGCTCGGCTGCCGACATTAATACAATATTTGTGCTACAAAAAGAGCTATTCGTTTTATCTACAACCTTAGACCACGTGATTCTCTTAAGGAACTTATTAAAGAAATAAATATAATGACTATAGCATCGCAATATATTTATGAAAATTTAATTTATGTTCGTAAATACTATAACACCTTTAAGAAAAATTGTGATTCACAGAATTTTAATACTAGGAATAAAAACAAACTTGCTGTTCCGGACTTGAGACTACAAAAATAGGTAAATCTTTTATGGGAAGATGTATAAAGTTTTTCAATAAGGTACCGCAAAATATTGTAGAGTTGCCCTTTCATATGTTTAAAGTTAGAATCACAACACCTTTCTAAAAAAGGGTACTACACTATTGACGAATATTTATGTGATAAAATCCGTGGTCTTAAACTGCTCAGCTATTTCAGTGTTTATGATATATTGTTACATTAAGGAATTGTTTTTAAAAAAGGCTACACTGTTGAGTTTTCTTGAGTGCTTCTTTCTCAACAGGCCCAACCACTGAAGCGCTTTTTTTTCAAAGCATGAAAACTCATATTTTTAGTTTAGTATTTAATCGTTTTTTATATTTGTATATTTTTTGACGTTCATAAGTGCTTTTTGTAAGCCTAATTTGAAATAAATGTTTTTGACTTTGACTTTGAACCGATGCCTGTTGGAGCAGACGAGTTCTTGAGCGGAGACCGCGTCTTGCCAAACTCAGCATAAGGAGCCCACGGGCTCGAGGCACCGACGACTTGCAAAAGGTCGCTGGTGGAGTCTGGGTTAGGAAGGTGGAGAATCAGGACATCTGATGTAAAGTGGAGGAAATATGATACAGTGGTATTTAATAGTTGGAGAGTGACCTGGTACTCGGTACTGAGTCGTCTAGGTAGGTACAGCAGTGCCTTAGCACTTCTATGTGAGTGTATGAGTTTAGACTAAACTTTATGCAATTGAAAACCTTAAACATGACTTAATTATTTAAGCTATGACAATGCACCAAATACAACGAGTATTTTAGACAATAAGGACCCGATTTAGTGTCAATCAAAGCCTATCTCAAAGCACCCTGTATCAGTTTGATTGACGATATCGCCGGGCGAGTGGCGACAGGCCGCTCGTTAGTGACGCTGACGCGGTAATGAGACGCCCCCAGCCTCCCATCACCCCCACAGCCACAGCGGACCGCGGCACACGATTTAACTTATACCAGTTTGTTTATGACTGGTATGATAGTATTACCGTAACATATCTCTCTTTAACCGATAGATTAACTCATAGCAGTATGACGTTATTTTTTTTATGTTACGAAGTGAACAGGACGGTCAGGTCGCTCACTTGATGGTAAGTGATACGCCTGACCATGACAGAGTGGCATTGCAGGAGACCAAAAACTGAGAAACAGCTATTATCCTCCATCAATGCCGCACTGCGCCCGTCACCCGAGACAACAGATGTTAGGTTTCTTATACCCGGTAATTTACTAGCAACAGTGCCCTCATGCCGAAACACAAAAGTGCATAGCACTCTTATTTCACGAGCCGACATCTGGCACTGCGTGCCACCTAGACGTCTCAGTGTCGAATCTACCACCAAGTAAAATCTCTTTATTATTAATTTATCAATTTAATCGTATAGCATTCTACAATTTAAGCGATTACATATAAAACAATTTTTTAAGTTCTTATAAGTCTACACTCAGTTCTCGCAGCCAATTTGTTGCTTCAGAAGTCAGATTTTGGATGTCTTCTAAAGGGCCTTTGAACGCATAGATTGGGCACTGTTGAACTATATGTTCCATGGTTTGGGCTTCTTCGCCACAATCACATTACACACAATAAGTAGAGGTGTCCAAAACCCTGAATTTTCAATTATAATTATCATCATTAAACGTCCCCGCCGAGGGGCACGAGCCGACCGTATAGGGTGTATAGACCTTAGTCGTCTACGCGGGCCCAGTGCGGGTTGGACGACTTACGCACTACCTTTTGAATCTCCTTCACAGGCGTGCATAGGTTTCCTCACGATATTTTCCTTCACCGTAAGAGCGTAGGATAACATACATATATTTCGAAAAAACCTCAGCCTCCCAGTAGGAAGGCAACAGTCCGCACCATTGAGCCACCGACGCTCTATTTTCAGTAATGTGCCCAATTTTTACACGAACTATGTAGAGGTCTCCTAAATAGCTCCCGAAAACCAAATAATAATATTCTAAGATCAAATACCTTCATTTAATGCTTTTTCTCAATTAGTTACTTACACCTTATCCATTTTTAAATAAACATTGATGTATTTTAACCAACAAATTCCACCGATGGAGTAGACAGTATGTGGGGTCCACGTAAGATGATGGGCCGATGACCTGAGGTGGCGAAAAGCATATGCTAGTAAAATTATCGGGTATAAGAGACCTAACATCTGTTGTCTCGGGTAACTGGCGCAAGGCAGCATTGATGAAGACAATAACTGTGTATCAGTTGTTGGTCTCCTTCAATGCCGCTCTGTCATGGTCAGATGTATCACTTACCATTAGGTGAGCGTCCTGACCTTCCCATACACACTATAAACAAATATAGATGTTGTTTGCTAGGGATCTGTTCGCGTAGCAGTAATTACGAGATAACTTCGTTCTCTAGTGGGTGATGATTTTTACTATCGCACTCGGACTGGAAGACCTGTCTTGACCTAACTGAAGGAGAAAGTTTCTAAGGCCAATTTATTTAGTTTGATGTCACATCAATTATGAGGTAAGGTTAGAAAGAATGAAAGGCCGAAAGAAACATTTATTCGTTGAAATCCAATGTTATTATTAAATACGATAAAATAAGGCTTTTTAATAAGGAAAGCAATTGGTTTTCTGTTGTGCAATACTCTTTCCTTAGTATCTTATAACAGTTATAACATACTAGCTTTTGCCCACGGCTTAGGCTTAGCGGATGCCTACGTCATAGTAGCTACATGAATGCAAACTTGGTTACTTTTTCTCAGGCTGAGCCTGAGAAAAAATAACCAAGTTTCATGCAAACTGTCATCCCTTTTTTATCCCTTTGGGTGTAGAATTTTATCTTTATTAGAAATCCTGTTTCTTAATATTTTTTTATTATCCCTCGTATATCCTCGTAGATAGATCATTACCATCAATAGACCTCCTTTTTACAAACTCTCTATACTAAGTCGAAATATTCTTGCCAGGTTCTATATCATATTGAAGCTTAAAGCTAGACTCTGGGTGGGGAGCCGCCTGTTATTCCGGCAAAGCAACTTCAGCAGTCAGCTTCTCGCGTCTCAGACTCTTCAGATCGTGGTTTTCGGAAGAAAGTGTACGATTTCGCTAGTTTAATTAGTGCAAAATGCCTGCGACCCAGTCTACGCACAAAATTATACGTCGTGTATAGTGGTAAAAATGCCATTATTGATTGAAGCTCACTTTTCATTTACACTTTAAATTGTTCATCAAAAGTTTGGCTACTTCCTGAAGTGCTAGAAAGTTGAAATTTGGTATGTAATCTACGTAAAATATACAACCAATAAATTCTTGCCCCCCATCCCCTGAAATGGGGAAGGAATTTTAAATGAGACTTTCACCAATTTTATGAATGAATATACGGGACTGCAGACAGTAAGTACAAAACCTATTACCTAAAAACAATACAAAGACTGCCTAGCAACTTAGAAAAAGAACTGTTGCCAGGACGACCACATCAGGTTTGCGCTGTAAAAATATATCAGATCTCATGTAGAGCCAAGCTTCTGAATCTATACAAAGATATCTCTGCCGACCCTTACTTTAACAAATCTACTTTTCAGTAAATATGTACGGCTTGGTTGTTTCGTTACTTTCTTAAAATCAGAAATTAATTTCTACATCACCTCCATGGCGGAGGCGAAGTCATATTTATAGCAATTACTCATTTTATTAGGGAGCGTCGGTGGCTCAATGGTGTGGACTGTTGCCTTCCTACCGGGAGGGCCGAGGTTCAAATCCCGCCACGTACCAATGTGTTTTCGAATTTTCGAAAATATATGTACGTTATCCGACGCTCTTACGATGAAGGAAAACATCGTGAGGAAATTCATGCACGCCTGCGAAGAAATTCAAAGGTTTGCGTGAAGTCGTCCAATCCGCACTGGGCCCGCGTGGATGACTAAGGCCTAATCACCCTATACGGGTAGGCTCGTGCCCCTCGGTGGGGACGTTTAATGAGCTGATGATGATGATGATGACTCATTTTATTCGTGTTTTTTTTAAAATTTGAAACAGGAAGGGATCGGGCTTTTGTACCATTAAATTTAACTAGTTTAAAGATATAATATGCTCGCTTAAACATTTGTCATAATGTATATATTTGCTACGGGTCTATTTAGATTTCAGGCATTTTGGGCTATTGAAGATTTTATCTAGCCTCCTCATAAGTCATTAGTAAATCAAATAGTAAGTCTGCAATAAGATCCCTATATTCGAGTGCCCGCAGAAACATGTCTTTCATATCCCCCGTGTGCTCATCTCACATAGGTACCCTCATTCCACCGACTGGAAGCCCTCTATGCCCGTATAATTTCTCTCGAACCAATCTCTTAGCACGACGCTCCTCAATCACATTTCAATATACTAGATTACTCCGCATAAGGGATCAATCGAGACATCGCCCTTCGCTCCCAGTGGCTTTCACTTAGAAAACCCTTCCAGCCCTCAAGTGCCATTCCAATATCGCTTCTGCTGACGGTACTCAAAATGGCGGCGCGTTTTCGCCCCCGCGCCCTCTATGTAAACATTCCGAATAAAAATGCGCCATTACTATTTGCATTCATATCTAAAGAAAACATACATGCTAAATATTGCGATGACAATTCCAACTATCTAAGTCACGGGTTGAATTCGACTCTATATTTCACGACATAGAGTCTACATTTAAAAACTTTGTGAGTGTTATTCGCGCGTTTGAAAGCGCGTTAAGTTTTGAATACGTGTTCCGTCTCGCTCTGGCTTGAGGTGTTGGTATGTGCCGTCTCGCTCGCACGGTAAGTAAAAGGTGTGTTGATTGAGACGCGACTGGCAACTGCCACTGGTCCCATTACACTCGACGAGGGCAAACATGCAGTCGACAAATATTGGGTTATCGATATTTGTATTGTACTATTAAAATGTTTATTTCAATATTTCTTTAAACATTCATTTTTAGGTATGGTATATTTAAATTTTTCGAAAGCATAAAAACGTGTATTAATTGAGAACCTAGTATATCATTAAATTAATAATAATAATAACTTACTGCCAACTAACCAATAAAATTGTTGGTAATTGAAAGAAAATTCACTCTAAAAGGTGATAGAGGAGGTTTTTTTGGATTGACTTATCGCTGTTGGCTTAGGGCGTTGCAGGGGGACTAAGTAACCTTGTATATGTTTTGTGGAAAAGCCACCGTCTACGTGTCGGGTACGCGAATACAATTACCAAACGAGACTTAAATAATTCTTTAGTAATATTTACAACAAAAGCGATTTTATGTACTGTCTAAATTTAAAGACTCTACTTTTAATTAAAAGCTTTGTAAATAAATTATTATTTTTATATAAGATAAAATATAAATACGTTTTATTCGATCGGCTGGAATATCGATAGTTAAGTATCGATATCGTGACACTATACAGCCCTAACCCGCTCACCCAACCATAACTAATAGTGGTGAATAAATCGCCGCAGTCGGCACAATGCCGCGTTTTTTCCCGCGTCCACCAATCACAGACCCGCGTCTGCCCCCACCACGCGCCTTCACCAATCGCAGCGAGACTTTCCACCAAAAGAATGTCAAAATTACGTACAGCTCAGTTCACCGCTCATGTTTTCAGCCCGCGGCTTTAGGTCGCGCTCTTGCGGTTGTTGTGTGATGCAATTGAGACTTTCGTGCGTTGCAATAAGGCGCACAGATGCTGGTGAGCCACTCCAACAGCTAGGGCTCCTGTAATGGTAATTGCGCCGGGAATGAGAACGTTAATGTGATCAGGGCTTTGTGACGGCATATAGCTTTATGTACTTTTACGTTAAGAATTGTACTGGCTGAACATTGTAGGTGTCTAAAATACCTTTTCATATTTGTAATGAAAATTCTTACACCACTTCTTATTCTCCAATCCACGTTGGGGCCACGTGGTGGGTTACAGCCCGATTCCCCCAAAGCTGTGTTATGCGGGGAGGCCCGTGCCCTGTAGGACGTTAAAGGCTGATGATGATGACTTCACATAAGTGGATATTCTCAACTAGACTACGACTAGAGTTATTTATCTATAAGTTATTTCAGATTTAATTATTAATTATGTACTTTATTTTTATAATTTTAGTTAATTTGTTTTTTATCTAAAAGGTATTAAAAGTGCTATTTCGTTGCTCTCTAATTATAAATTTGCGTTCTCCAAATACTAAAAAATATTAATCACCAAATGTATCACTTTGCATAGATACCTATTCTAAACATACCTGGATAGGTATTGGATAATTATGTCACTGGACCATACACACCTAGTTTATTACTATCTAACGTAAATATATGTACATCTTCCTATACCTTCCATTTCCTATACTTATTAAACCAGTGACGGTAACAATGATCGAAATTTCAAGTATTTAAATATTTTTTACATACATATAAAATCACTTATGTTTACAATAAAATATATTTACAACACTACAGACAAAATCTTTAGATTCTTTTCTTACACTCGAAAAAAATTATTCATCATACAATATTTGACAAAAGGTACTTTAATCCTATAACAATGATCGTTTACGTAAACAAGCGTTTATTCGATACCTCATGTCATCTCGGACGATGTTGTGACATCGCACACTCGAGTAACACACAGTCTCATATTTCACAACAAACGCGATTCGAGTTGCCGATTCCGCCGACAAATGTATCGACATGACTCAGCATCCATTGACCACAACAATGGCGTGTACCTGCAGCTGCATCTACAAAGCCCGTAAAAGAAACGGTCATTTATAATTGTATTATCTTATCAATACATTCGCTGACATTGTGTGAAACGATTGACGTCCGTTGACAGCTCCCTTATTGACAGGTGTCGAGTGGCGGGAAAAAAAATCGCGGGCACAACACTATTCAATTGAAAAGGAATCGATCAATCCACTCATTGTTTTGAATAGAAATCGATTCATTGTTTTGTTCGATCAGTGCAAGGGTTTGTTTGCAAACGTATTATATTACATTGAAGAGGTATAATGAACTCAGGATGTGTTGACATTATTTTAAACTATCGCGATATCCGCTGTGTATTAGTTATATTGGTTTTCATTAATTATCAACCCGTACCATTATGGTTTGAACTTAAAAAACACATAAGAGGGGAAGTTGTGAGCTTTCCAGCAATTTTATCAACTTAATAAAGGCACAAGCACAGTGATGTTAGATTATTACCTTTATCATTATTTTATATATAATGAAGCGTATCATTTAATTCATTTACCATTATAATATGTTAAATTTGCAAACTATAGTAGAGTAAAGACTCCTTCCCTAAACATTTTCGGAAGGGCGTATCAAAAAATCTTTTAACTGCCAGGTATTCAGACACAATAGGAAATCTATTGTTTTTGTCGGATATATCCGTCAGCGGCGGTTAAAGGGTTAAGGCCTCACACTAAAAGCGAAAGCGGTCCTAGATATTCCTTCTATGACATCTATAATAACCTTCCAAATTACTTTTAAGTTTCTTTTGAAATTTATGAAACTTGAAATAAATACTTATGTACTATCTTGGCCAGCGTTAATCAAAGAATTTAATATTTGCATAAGTCAGGTATGTGTTGTTCTTATGTATGGTCTTTGGTAGGAGTTTTTTACAGGAGATCGCTGTAAGTGACTATTCCCCCAAAATTGCAATTTATTTCGTGAACATTTAGGTTTTATTCTTTGCGGATGCGGACTCAGTGCGGATAAATAGTACGCTAGTTTGAATCACGGAATTATTAATTTTAATTATAAATATGATTATATTATAGCATTTGATTAAGATGTTTTCATAAAAAATATAAAAGCTTCGCATAATACTATACAACAAAATTCACTTATACTTATTGTGGCTGCATTTATTTTATATGATGAATAAACTCACAAATTCATAAACACCCTCTGAAATACACACGACCATGCTGCTGCTGCATTTGCTGTCACACCATTGTCATTTCCCTACATAGCATATGTAAATAAGTAGGTACTTAGTCAAATAAATATAATAATACAGAACTAAGGTCACGTCACACACCAGCCCGCGGACATGTTTTGTGTTGGCGTCACGTCACAAACTTTCGTCACAAATTATTGTATTTGTTATTTACATAATGCGCCATAATGGTTGTCGAGATAAGCACTTTAACAAGCAACCGTCGCTCGTGCTTTGTTAGCTGGCAATCAAATTAAAATGCGGCGGTAAATACATGTCTACGGTGAAACGAAGGGTAGTTTTTGGTGAGGGGCTGTTTAGATTTGTAATCTGTGCCGTGACACACGCGACGTGTCTAGTAATGAAGTTATATAATTATGAGTTTTTATGTAACAATCAATTGTCGATTGGTGACGGCAGATTAGAATACTGTTGTACCCGTAGATGCCGAAGAAGATGACTAAACAAAATAAATAAATATCCACGCCATCTTTTTATTTATTTATCTAGCCTGGGTACTATCTAGTATGGGTACTAAACAACGGATAAACATTCTTATGTATTTTTTTTGTAAATACATACATATTTTACATAGAAAACACCCAGACCATTACAAACAGACATGTTCATGCCTTTAATAATAATAATTAAATAAACTTAAGACTAAAATATTTTATCATAAATTAGTGTAAATGCTAAATGCCGTAGCACCGAGGGAAGTGATTGCTACGGCGCGCTACGAATCTACGGCTTTTCTGTAAGCAATTTACATAGTAGGGCGGGAAACTAAAGTCTTGAAATTAAAATATTTCTTAAATGTATGTTCTGTTGACGGTAGCAAGCGAAAAAATATTGTTTGTTTCGAGTTGTGATGTACAAATGTAACTCAATACCTACCTTCTTCATATCAAATAAAGATTATTATTATGTATGAATTACACACAAATATTATTTAAGTTTTAGTGCTTAGAGAATGACTTCGAATATTGAAAAATATATATCTTTGTCGCTTTACTCATAAGCAAAATAATTACTATCATCAACGGATGGACTACCCGTAGCATATGGGAACTGTAGATTTAATTTACTTTTGTTTTTGTTATGTTAGTGGTCTACAGGACGGGCTGGACACTCACCTGATGGTAATTGATACGCCTGATCATAACCGTGCGGCATTGAAGGAGACCAACAAGTGATAGGCAGTTATTATCCTCCATCAATGTCGCACTGCGCTCGACACCCGAGAAAACAGAGGTTAGATCTCTTATACTCGGTAACTAGTACGGAAGTGCCCTCATCCCAATACACAAAAGTGCATAACACTCGTGTTTCAAGGGATATCTATCTATATCTGACACCTAGATAACTCAGTACCAAGTCTACCACCTTATAATAGTGTAATCAGAACAAACCTTTATTCAGCACTTTATTTATGAAGAGTTTACTACATATATATTAAAAATATATACCTCTATTGCGAATATAAATAAATAAATATCCACTGACATTCACACAGCGCCATCTAGCCCCAAGTTAAGCGTGAAGCTGTATTATGGGTACTAAACAAAGAATAAACATACTTATATATATTTTTTTTGTAAATACATACATATAATACATAGAAACACGCAGACCATTACAAACAGTCATTTTCATGCACACAAATGTTTATGTATGAGCGTCGGTGGCTCAATGGTGTGGACTGTCGCCTTTCTACCGGGGGCTGAAGTTCAAATCCCGACAGGTACCAATGTGTTTCCGATTTTTCGAAAATATATGTACGTTATCCGACGCTCTTACGGTGAAGGAAAACATCGTGAGGAAACCTTCATGCACGCCTGCGAAGAGATTCGAAGGTTGTGTGTGAAGTCGTCCAATCCGCACTTGGCCCGCGTGGTCGACTAAGGCCTAATCACCCTATACGGTAGGCTCGTGCCCTCGGTGGGAACGTTAATGAGCTTTTTTTTTTTTTTTTTTTTTTTTATAACATAGGGAGGCAAACGAGCATGCGGTTCACCTGATGGAAAGTGTCACCGCCGCCCATGGACATTTGCAACAGCTGAGGTCGCAGGGATGCGCTGCCGGCCCTTTATATAAGAAAACGCTCTCTTTTTGAAAGATGCCAGGTCATATCGTTCCGGAAACGTTTCCGATGGCAACTGATTCCACAAATTAATCGTACGCGGCAGAAAATGTCTATCAAAACGAACTGTAGAAGATCTCCAAGTATCCAGATGGTGTGGGTGAAATCTGGAATTCTGCCTCGAAGTACGTGAGTGGAATGCAGCCGCAGGAACAAGCCCAAATAACTCGTCAGAACACTCCCCATGATATATGCGGTAGAGGATACAGAGCGAAGCCACATCTCTTCGCAAACCCAAAGGATCAAGCCGATCGGAAAGATCCTGATCATTGATAATTCTAGCCGCTCTTCTCTGAATGCGGTCAAGTGGAAGAAGCTGGTACTGGGGTGCCCCCGCCCACAGGTGAGAGCAATATTCCATGTGCGGCCGAACCTGCGACTTGTAAAGTTGCAAGCGATGGTCCGGCACGAAATACCGCCTCGACCTGTTAAGCACACCGAGCTTCTTTGAGGCCAACTTGGCTTTACTCTCCAAATGACCGCGAAACTGAACACTGCTAGAAATATCAACACCAAGAATTCCGATACTAGCTGAGGGACTAAGGGGAGTGTTTAAAAATTTGGGTGAGACTGCAAAGGGTGTCTTTTTTGCGGTGAAAGCACAGACTTGTGTCTTTTTGGGGTTAAACTGCACTAGATTGTCTTGACCCCAATCGGAGACTTGATTAAGAGAAGTCTCGACCTCAGACACAATTCTGTTTCGACACTCTTCGACGCTTTCCCTAGAAGAACTGGCACGGCCGGTATATAAGGCATCTCCCGTACTGTCATCCGCATAGCAATGAATACCGTTAATTTGCAGCATATCATTGATATGCAGAAGAAATAGCGTTGGAGATAGCACACAGCCTTGTGGGACGCCAGCGTTTATAGGTTTGGAGTCAGAACATGCACCGTCGACAACGACTTTAATACTCCGATCTGTTAAAAAGCTTGTGACCCAAACGCACAATTTTCCAGGAACCCCATAAGATGGGAGCTTAGCTACAAGTGCTTTATGCCAAACCCTATCGAAAGCCTTCGCTACGTCCAAGCTTACCGCGAGAGCCTCACCTTTGCTCTCCAATGCCATAGCCCATCTATGAGTCAAATATACCAGAAGATCACCGGCTGAGCGACCCTTCCGGAATCCGTACTGGCGATCGCTAATAAGCTGCCGATCCTCAAGGTACCGAAGAAGCTGACGATTGATGATAGATTCCATGACTTTGGAGAGCAAAGAGGTTATAGCTATTGGCCTATAATTGGACGGATCCGAGCGGTCACCTTTCTTAGGGATTGGATGCACCAGTGCTATTTTCCATGAACTCGGGCACACGCCAGAAGAGTATGACAACCGAAAAAGCCGCGTTAAGACGGGCGCCAGTTCAGGAGCACACATCTTTAACACTACAGGAGGGATACCGTCAGGTCCATTCGACTTGTGGATCTCAAGAGAGGAGAGTGCTTTACGGACTGAGCGTTGCGTAAACAAAACCTCAGGCATACTACCAACGCACCGCGAGATGGAAGGTGGTGCGGTTCCTCCGTCATCAAAAGTCGAATTAGCTGCAAAGAGCGAGCACAGTAGATCGGCTTTCTCCTTAGCAGTATTGGCCAACGAAAGATCCTCTCTGCGCAACGGTGGTAAAGATGGCTTAGCAAAGTTACCCATGGTAGCCTTTGCCAGAGACCAAAACTCGAGATCCAGATGGAAGACGGATCAGCCTCTCGCCAATTCTACCTATATGGTCCGACTTCGCCCTGGCAATAGTTTTCTTCAAGGACCTAGAGGCAGAGTTGTACTCTCTTTTTTTTAACAATATGTCATTTTTATTGTTTTTATTCGCCACTGCATTTGCCCAAGCTTGGTAGCATGCCTCTTTACGGCGACTTGCAGTTTTGCATGAGCTACCAAACCACGGCTGTGATCTGCCACCAACGGGAACAACTGTGGAAGGAATAAAAAGTTCCATTCCTTGCAGCACCACATCAGCAACAGAATTAGCAGCGACTTCAGGATCTTCTGGAGAGAAACAACTCTACCCAAATGATGATCAAATAATGATGATGAGCTGATGATGAAATGTTTGTACTGCCGGGGATCGAACCCGGAATCCTTGGTGTTGCAGTCGACCTCTCAACCGCAATTGTATTAAAATGTTTAGCTTTAACTGAAGAAGTCACAAACATACACGTTTATTTCGACTTTTCAATACTAGGAGATGGCGCTGCTGTCACGTAAACATTGAGCTCCGCGTATATTACGATTTAAAATTATAAAAAAGTGAAAAAAGGAAGTTTTTGTTAACCAATGGACTTTAAGCCTATGGATCATAAGTGATTGTTATCCAGAAGAAATACTAAGCCCCCTGTGAAATAAACATCCAAATACTTTGTGTCTAAAATGTGCAGTGAAATAAAATAATCAATGTTAAACACTAGTGAAAAAATGTACTACATCATATAAAACTCTAAACTCTTAACGAAAATTCATAAATGTGGTGTTAAATTACTTGAAAAATCGGTAAACGCTAAAAATAACTCAAAGTTTTGTGACTACCTAACAAGGGAATAATTTGTTGTAACGAACTTTACGAGTACGAGTAGTATGTAACCAGTGTAGTTTTTCGGATTAATTCTTACTTGCTTGTTTGGCTCAATGTAATTTATGCCCAACCCAAAACGTAAGGTGAAACTTAAGGATTGAGGTTCAAGTCACGTCAAAACGAAAAACGAAAAAAAGATTACTTGAAAATTTCTGCTGACAGGTGACTAATTGAATATACAGTCACATTAGAAAGAAATACAAAAATTGGTCACTAGATGGTGTTTAAATTATGTTAAACTACGAGTAAAGAAAATGGATTGAAACTTAACTGGTGGCATAAGAGATGGCGTCTATTTGTAATAAATGCAACAAGGAAATAACAAAAAGGGATTTCATAGTATGTTCAAAATGTATTAAACACTACCACATTGATTGCACTAGTATTAGTGCAAAACTATTTTACTTAATGTCCCCTGATAAAAGAAAGAATGGTCTATGTGATGACTGTCAAAACAAGGGACAACGAAAACAACACATCGTAAACGTACCAACAAACAACTCTTTTGAGTCTTTACCGGAAGAAAGTGACGAAAGTGGCCGCCATGATTTTGACCATATTACAATGCGAATCCCAAAAAAACATAGTTCTTTGCCGGACCTTACAGTGTCATACAATTCAATGAATGACATGAACATTACAACATTTAGCCTCCCAGGACAGGACGTGGAAGAAAAATCAACAATTGCGGAATTGAGGTCTGAAATACAAAACCTTATGAAGGAATTGGAAATTGCTAATAATGAAATTGACAACTTAAATATGATTAATAAAAAACTAGTAAAGAAGACTCAAGAACAAGAAAAAGTTATAAAATTATATAAAACCATAAGTTCTGACGACCTTAATCTAAGTAATAAAGTAAATAGATCGTATGTATCTACGCCATTAACAAAGAAGGTACATAAGAAAAAAGAAAACTCCGGAAGTACCCTAATAAGAAAAAATCAAGCATCAACTACTACAAAAAAGGAATCTGATAAAAATAACGATATTAACAAAGTGAAATCACCTCCAAAAGTATGCCTAATTAGTACTATAGACAATGATAAAAAATCAAAAATAATACGGCACCAACTCACTTTGACCGATGATACCCAGGTGTGTCACTATCGGATGCCGGGAGCTGGTATAGACAATCTGATAAATGGATTAGAGTGTAAGATTCGGTCATTTACGCATACTGATTACTGTATATTAATGGTAGGTGAGTCTGATTTTAATATTACGCATAGTTATAAAACTCTTGTAGACAGGATAAAACATAAACTTCTACCTTTGCAGTTTACAAACATTATTTTATGTGTACCAACTTTTAAATATTCCTATAATGCAAACTTATTCAACAGAAGGCTTGAAATATTTAATGAACTATTGTATTACGATAATTTAGACCACCAATATTGTTATATTTTAGACTCCAACAAAAATTTACCATATTCATTGGAAATGTTCTCAATGTATTCTGGGAAAGTTAATGCCCGAGCATTCAATATTATATCAGACGATTTAGTCAAATTAATGAAGTGTATAAATAAAGAGTTATTCTTAAATAACAATTATCAAATGACAACTCCTAAATCTGATAGTAACCGAAAATTAGAAACGCAATTTTTTCGAGGCTAATCATTTAACTATAATGTGTCAAAATGTACAATGCTTAACAAACAAAATAGATGACTTGAATGTTTTTTTAATGGATTCTAACAGAAATATTGACATAGTGGTAATGAGCGAACATTGGCTTTCACCGAGCAATTTTCATCTATACTTCTTGGATGGCTATGATCTACGCGCAAAATATTTACGGCAAGAGCACAGTCATGGTGGTGTGGCTATATTCACCCGTAATAGTATAAAGACTATAGAACGATTGGATATACAATCGTTTACAATAGAGTTTGTAGTGGAGTTTTGTGCAGTTGAAATTCAAAATCACAATTTAATATTAATATCTATATACCGACCGGACCGAGAAATGGAAAGATTCCTCACGCAAATGGAAGCTTTACTTGAACACCTATCAAAACATTATAGTCGTAAAAAAATAATATTTGCTGGTGATATAAATTTAGATATTACAGTGAACACAAGAGCATCTTCTAGTCTGGTTAATCTTTTGAAGTCTTTTGGTCTTCAGTGTTTAATCCATTCGCCCACGCGAGAAACAAAAAAAAGCTCTAGTTGTATTGATCAGTTAATAGTCAGCGAAGGATTACTCATTGAAACCAGAGTAGAAGACTGTCAGATATCGGACCATAAGGCTTTGTTTGGACAGATACCTATACAAAACCATATAGAACAAAATAATAAATCCCGACAGTTAGTACCCGTGTTTATAATAATAATAATTTAACGCAACTTAAATGTGCCTTAAGAAAAATTACTTGGCAAAATATAATTTCTGCAAATAAGACATCAACGAAAATTACGAAAACTTTATAAATGTTTTAATTTCATTATTGGACTTGTATGTACCTCAAACATATTTAAGTTTAAGAAATAAAAGAACGGCCAGATGGTTAACAAAGGGTTTAAAGAAATGCTGCTACCACAAAGAGTACTTCGCTATCTTGCCACATTTTATGAAAATGAAACTTTAAAAGATTATAGTAAATTGTATACAAAAATTCTAAAAAGAATTATAACTTTAGAAAAGAAAAAGTCAAATATAAATAAATTACTAACCGCCCAAAACAAAAATAAGACGATGTGGGACATTATTAAGCATACGACAAATTCTACCCAAAATTACAAACATAAAAATATTATTTTAAGTACGCAAAATGGAACAGTTACAAGCCCTACAGAAGTAGCTAACTTATTCAATAAATATTACCTAAGTATTGGCAAAAATACTGATAGCATTAATTTGAACCTACCAAACACAAATCCCGTAGCAAACTCATTTTATTTAAGTTTTATAAGTGAACTAGAGGTACGAAAGATAATAATGAATTTAAAACGGAATAATTCTTGTGGGTATGATGATCTTCCAGGCTCATTGCTTGTTTTTGTGTTGATGAATTGGTAAAGCCGTTGACAACTTTAATTAATCAATCTTTGAGTGAGGGTGTTTTCCCAGATCATTTAAAACTGGCAGTCATAAAACCAATTTTTAAAAAAGGTGATGAGTCGTGCCCCTCCAATTACCGTCCTATAGCACTTTTATCTGTATTATCTAAGATTTTTGAAAGTGCTATTAGTAACAAATTGTACAATTTCCTAGAGAAATATAATATTGTTAATAATAACCAGCATGGTTTTAGGAAAAATCGATCAACTACAACAGCTGCTTTCGATTGTAACATGGAAATTCTGAATATACTAAATAATAATGAATGTGCTGTTGCTATTTATATGGATATGACTAAAGCATATGACAGAGTTCTACACGGTATATTGCTGAAAAGACTGGAAAATCTTGGGATACGAGGTCCAGCTCTTAAATGGCTTGCATCATATTTGGATGATAGGAAACAACTCGTTCAGATAACACACTTTAATGAAAAAACAGGCATGCTGCAGAAATATGAGTCTCATATCGAGGTAGTAGAAGGATCAATTCCTCAGGGCAGCGTGTTGGGCTGTCTACTTTTTTTAGTGTACATTAATGAACTTCCAACCGCAGTAGCACATAAACTTGTCCTTTATGCTGATGATGCGACTCTTATTATTCCATGTAAATATAGTGACATAAATAGAGTAAATAGTATACTTACGGACTCAATTAATAAAATTGCCAATTACTTAAAAGGTTTGAATCTTAAATTAAATTTCGAAAAAACCAAAATCATGCAATTCAGGCCTTATCAGAGGTAGGATTATGCCTTAACGTGAGCCATGACGGACATAGGCTTGAAGAAGTCTCAACCTTTAATCTCTTAGGCATTCTTGTAGATTCCCATTTATCATGGAAACCCCATGTAGAATCAACTGTAAAAAAGTTAAGCCGATTTGCATATGGTCTGCGAGAGTTGCGTAAACATACGAACGAAGAGTGCGCGCTAGCGGCATACCATGGCCACGCCGCGGCATGCATAAGGTACGGCATTATCCTTTGGGGCAACTCTACCGATATACAGGCCGTGTCCATTGCACAAAAACGTTGCATTCGCATTATAGCTCAAACAGGCCGTAGGGAGTCCTGCAGGTCACTATTTGCTAAGTTCCGAGTGCTCACTGTAACCGGAATGTATATATTTGAGCTCTGCCGACTCGTTCGTAACCAAGCTCATTATTTTGAAAAGTTTGCTGATAAACCTAGCCGCTATATGTCGCGCCGGGGATGCGATATAGTTACACCACTCTCAAACCTTTCAATACACAAAAATGGTGCATATTGTATGGCTGCCAAGGTATATAATCATTTGCCGAAATGTATAAAAATTCTACAAGGTAGAGAATTTGAAATCAAACTAAAAACTGTATTAACTAGTAATGTATTCTATAATTTAAAAGAATACTTTGAATATAAGTGGACAAATATAAAATCGAATGCCTAAGTTTCTTAAGTTTCTTATTTTTGATTTTTTATTATTTTTTATTTTTATTTTTAGTGTATGACATGATTTGTTTAAATATTGATATTAATAAATTTTTGACGTGATGCTTATCAATTAATTTTTGACATGATCCTTATAAATTCGTTCTTTTATTACTTATATAAATTAAATGCTTGTAAAATGTAATTTAATATAGGTACCTAAATGTGTTGTTATTGTAATAAAATGTATGTGTATTAATCTCATCACAATGCCTTAAAAAGGCGTATTTGTAACCTTTTATAACACCTCTCACAACATTATTATTGTTCTGTATGTTACAAATATGAGTGAATAAATGAATATGATATGAATATGATATTAGTATAATTGCCGCGTAGGTGGATATAATTGATAGCATTGAAATGTAGCTTTTTGTACAATAAAAAAAATCTCAATATAATGAGACTTGTTTTATTTAATATTATAAGTCCTTTAGCAAACGATTTCAATTCGCATACAAAAGTTCACGTACATTTTATAGGGCGAGTAGTTTTGTAAGCTCGATCAATAGCAATGATCGGTCATAAAGACCTCTACCACGGTATACAGTACCTCCTACACTTAAACATCGAATAAACTTGATAAAGACGTGTGGTGACGGCGGATCAGAATCCATGGGTCACCCGTAGTTTTCTGGTGCCGTAAAGGATAAAACATTCTGCAGGTGGACACTGAACTTTCTCATCACACATTTTTAGGTACTATAATCTCCAACACATCTCCTAAGTGTGGAAATATGACAAGTTCTTCGCTATCGGAGAAGACGTTTTAAATCATTAGCGGGCCGTTATGGATTGATAATGAAAATATGACAAAAAAATTACCTGTATTCTTTGTCAGCCTCCAAATGTTGTGAAGGAATATTGGCAGAAGTACTATCCCACTTCGTCGTCATTACATCGTCATAGTAAGCATAATATAGAAGGTGGTAAGCCCAATAGACTGCCATGCCAGTAGCGGCTGGACAGATCAATGGAGGATTTAGTCGTAATTGGGAAGACCGCAGTATACCGCAATTCGAAAAAGAATAATTTATTGAAAAAAAAATTAATGTCGTACTGCAAAATGTGTTAAGAGTATATTTAATTAAACCTCATTTATATATTATATACTCTGTACTGTGAAGCACACTATCATGACGATGCCATATATAATCATAAGGATTTCTGGTCACTTCGTCTCCAGCAAAATCTAAACGTAAAAAAATCTGAGGCCTCTGATTACACGACCTAGTGTTGGACTAGTCAACACTGAGAGGCGATGCCAGTTGTCGTAACAAATTACTTGGTTACAAAAACGACGTGGTGCTTACAACACTAAGACGCTACGAAATAATGGGGTCAAAGTAGTCAAAAGGGCTTTCGCGTTAGGCTGAGAGCAATCTGCGCTCGCAGGTAAAGCTGGAAAATCCATCAGTGGCTATCAGCGACTAGTCCATCCGATAAAATGGGCGATAAATTAAACAAGATTGTTAGGAGTCACCAAATATTGGTTTTCATCAACATTGCGATTGTCTTGGCAAGTTATCCTTTGCAATCGGGACAGATAAATACTCATCCCTTATAATTAGTATACATAACTAAACGTTTAATCGGAGACCGGCCGTATAAAAGCCCTATGGATCACTGCCGGTTGTAATTACAGGCATTTTATTATAACTCATAAGATACATGAAAAAAATTAGGTGGAAAATAAAGTATTCGATGAGTACAATTGAGTTTTCAAAGGGCTCAATTCCTTCACGAACGTGAGTCGACCACTATCAAAGGTACGTCCTTTCAATATGGTCTTCTCACGTTCGTATATGAATATAGCTTGACGACCTTTGAAAAATCAATTCTACTCATTGAATACTTTATTTTCCCGTTATTTTTTTCATGTATCTTATGATTTATAACAACAATGTCTGGTATTACAACCAGAAGTGAGGTCATTATTGTTAATTTCTTGATAATAAAAAAATATTTTTCTACTATCTATATAATTTTTTCCTTGTAGTATACAAACCAGTGTCTCAGTAAGGAAAGGCCGTGAGGGGTTCCACGTATGATTAATAGTTGTAATTAGTCGTAATCAAAACGCGGGCCTTGATCTACGGCCGATCAGATAAACCATGATTAACGGGCTCTCGATACCGGACACTGGAGAAAAAAGTTTATTCAATTGCGTTCGCTTGTTTAATATTATTTGGTTGCGATTGGGTCGCACTTTCACGATATTTCCGGATCTGCGTCAGCCCATGTCTCGCTGCTGGATAGACGTGTGGGAAGACGGCTTTATACGAGTATACTCGCAATATTTTAAAATCGGATATTCCGATTTGCGAAAAAAATAAAAATCTACTGACATTCACACAGTATCATCTGGTCCCAGAACTTAGCATCTAGCCTGAAACGAAGAAAAGTAATACAAGTTTAAAATAATATAATACCCGAATATAATATGCTACTTTTAAATTTTAAAGGCTACTTTGAAATAATTTAACGTTTTAAATGGTATACAATTAACACTTAACTTGTGATCCATTAACGGATATGTGGATGCGACCCCCCCGCTGGTCTGTAATGCGATTATGTAGTAATCAATCGATTATGAATGTGTCATCAGGGATGCCTATTATTTGTTTAATTTGATACGCGAACTATTTTAAATTACGTATTTTTATTTATATACACAAAAAATACGTAATATAGTAATAGTCTAGTCATTGTCTATGGCAAGTAAATCAATGTAGTTTTTAATATTTTTTTCAATGACTATGTATATATATACTATGTACTTAATTAAGTATCTAGCTTAAATCGAAAATTTAACGCTTATTAAATTTGGAACACTTTGACACAGAATAAATGACATATTTATTTTTAGATACAGATATTTCTGTATCTAAAAATAAATATATCATTTATATTCACGATCTGCTATTTATATGAACTTATAAACAAATATCATTATATTCCAATTCCAAATGATTGGCTTGGTTTGTTGGACTTTGTTTTTCAAAACAGTCAGATAATCATATTTCGAACACTAGAAACAAACAGAAACTTGCCGTTCTAAATCTCAAATTGCATAAGGTCGAGAACTCATTTGTGGGATTAAGCATCAAAATATTTAAGAAGCTACCACAACGTATAATTGATTTACCTCTGCAGAAGTTTAAGTCTCATGTAAAATTAATTTTAATAAAAAAAAGCTTACTTCAGTATCGAAGATTATATAAATGATAAAAACTTATGGACATGTTGATCTCCATGCCTGCACTACTTTTGTTTTTTTTTGTTATCATCTATTTATATTTTACTTAACTGCTTAATAATACTTTTGTAGATTATTATATTTTACTAATACTTAATATTATAAAAATTGTGAATATAATTTGCATTATATAATTATTTTGATAACAAAGGATAAAATTCTGTACAAAACAACGCAGCCCTGAGCCGGCACTCAGCTGCTTTCACCACTTGGGTGTCAAATATTGACATTATTAAATCCAGGTGTCCGATTTGTTAATTTTAAAATCCTTTTTGTTACGGTCAGTTATTCAGACAATCGTAGGCTCATAATATTTAACCAGTTATTATATTATTGGTAATACATATTACCAATGATTCATAATGCAAATGGTTTCTGTTCTTTGAATAGTTGGAAAGAATATTTTAATATGGAAAAATTATTTCATAAACATAATTCTATTTCAGAAAAGTTGCTGTGTATCAATACTATTGCGCTAAACTAAGCTATCGATAGTATATATGATTTTCGAGGTAAACTATAGATAGTCCAACTATTAATAGTTCGACAACAGTAGTTCTAGAAGTAACAACTAAACATTAATACGAAGTGTAAATAGAGCTCAGTCAGCTCTGTATAGAATTTAAAATTATGATGAAGAGATAAAGAAAAAAAATATTTTTTCAATGATAAGTTACACGTATTTGTGGCCTTTACGGCCGTTCAAAAATTGCCATCGCGGACGGTATTTCACGTCCACACGGCGGGGTATTGGTAAAGTTTTCAACTAGCAATAATCGCACCTCGGATTAACCTCATTGGTTACGATATTGCCTCTGCGCAAAGTTAAATTGTACAAAAACTCTCGGACAACCGTATCAATCCGAGAATCGTAATGTCTGCGCGATGCAAACTACTACCAGCGCCATCTGTTGAGGTTTTGCGGTACTGCTATGACGCGTGTAGACCGTGTGTGTAGTTTTGTTGTGAACTAGAGCGGAGATACAATGTACATGTCTTACTTCAAGGTATTATTATTATATAAGTACCGTGAAAACTTCGTTCTACTGATATAATTATATATAAATTATCATATGCCTACAAATAATTTCAGATAAAGACAACCAGTTTCTTCGAGTTTGAAGTTCCAATTTCCGCAAAAAAAAAGAAATACGCCCGTCGCTATTCTTTTTCGATAAGCTACCTATGTTTGATTTTGTTCCGCTCATTTACAGGTTGGTATGTATTTCATTTTGATGAAGTTGGTTTTCGATACCAAACAACAATAGAAACGTACAGAAGTTTAGAAAGATACACTGTGGATTGATATTTAGTGTTGTGGTCATTAGAAAAAGATAATTTAATGTACAAAATACTATCAAGGTAAATCAGAAAATACAAAACAAAAATTTGAAATCATCGATATCCCGAAGCCGGCACGTATCGTCAAAATAATTCGACAAACGCAATCATATATTTCGCAGCTACCAATCCACGTAAGGTATGGCTGTAAAATTAGATGCCAGTTTAATTTAAGAGGACTGAAGCAAATGTTCGTAGTGAAAATATTTTGGCAATTCACGTGTTCTTCGTTGATGTCATTAAATAATTTTGAAAATTATGAATGTAAATGGAATGTGTCCGGGAAACGCCCGCTAGAAAACCGTATCAAAATAAGGTATTTAACGAGCAAAGATAGAAGCTAAAAGGTTACTGTAATACCCATAGATATAGAGCGCGCTAATTCTAAATCTATGGTAATACCGACACAGGTGAATCTTAAAACCTATAAAGAAATCAGACCCAATATAAAATACTCAGTAACAGGGTCATATAAAAGATCACAGCCATAATACTTAAAGATTTAATTCAAAACGGTTGCACCAAAATATATTTTTGTTTCCATCAAAAATAGGGCGGTATAACGGAGAAATTCCAAAGAAATGAGATATGAAAAATTGACACGAAAAAACTATGATATTGAATAGCATCTTATTCCTCAACTTCAAATTGTTATATTCACCTGAAACTCCCACTGCAAGGCAAAGTCTTTCCCAGCAATGGCAAATTTTTGGTAATGTTACAAAATCTTAAAAAAGTTTATCTTAAAACACATTTTGAATGAATCACACTTTTTCTGTGGGGGAAATATTAAGATTTAAACTTTATTTTTAATTTAACTGAGTAAAGTAGTATAAACATTTTAAATTAAAAGCCCTTGATATTTAATTTTCGGGGAAGGATGCGATTTGCAAGATTTTAATATTACATTACACTTTGTGAATGCAAAATTTCATTGTTAAAGGTTCTTCATTGACAAATTATACTTTTTAAATCTGGCTAAAGTATATGAAATCCTTCATGACTTTTAATGTAGGCATCATCAATACCTACATTACAAATCATGAAGGATTGAAATTGCTGAAGTACTTAATAGACCACCATAACAAAAACATTATTCTTCATCTTCTGAGAAAACCTTTTATTTACTCAACAGTGGCGAATTGAGACACATTGTTAGACGTCTTCTGGAGATGCCGTCACAGACAATGGGGATATAAAGGAAATGTCATCAACATCATCACCTGCTCAATAAACGTCCCCACCGAGGGGCACGAGCCTACCCGTATAGGGTGATTAGGCCTTAGTCGTATTTTAAATGTATTATATGTATATTTGAGAGCGTCGGTGGCTCAATGACGTGGACTGTCGCCAGGAGAGCTGAGGTTCAAATCCCGACACGTACCAATGTTTTCGAATTTTCGAAAATATGTGTACGTTATCCGACGCTCTTACGGTGAAGGAAAACTTCGTGAGGAAACCTTCATGCACGCCTGCAAAGAGATTCAAAGGTTGTGCGTGAAGTCGTCCAATCGCACTGGGCCGTGCGGACGACTAAGGCCTAATCACCCGCTTACAGGTAGGCTCGTGCACCTCGGTGGGGACGTATAATGAGCTGATGATGATGATATGTATATTTGCACAGTGTCTGAATTTAGTATTTATTTTTTAAAATATGTGTCATATTAGGTCCTCTTCAGATTATTATTTATCGAAATAATTATTTCATACGTTTATTACATTGGTTATGTAAACGGCGCGAGTGTCAAAAATGTTTTAAACTTAGTTGTATCTATTTTTATTAATAGTTTTTCTTCATCAATATCGCGGTAATAACGGGCTGCCAATTTTGAACACCCGTCATCAATTTCGCAATAAAATTATATCCTTTATATTTGGAAATTTCTGGTTTCTCACTTAACCCTTCACAAGTCCTGTAGATTTTTAATTCTCATGCAACGATGAAAGTTTGATTATATTATTTATTTTTGTGAGTCGTGTCCGGTCATCGCAGCTGTGGGGTGTGACGAATGCGCGAAACGCGATGCTCTGTCCCTAGTTATGAATGGGCCGGGACGGGGTCACGAAATGTATTGTGACGTTTTTGCGGGGTCGCTCCGACCGCCTTCCGTGTATGAGGGTTGTCACTTGAGCCGACAGCGGTCTAGACAAAGTTACGAGACATATTAGGAAAAGTTTTGAATTGAAAATTAAGTATTTTCGAAAATCAAATGTGCCACACACTTGAAAGTTTCTGCTTAGAGTAAATATAAACTGTTATGGATACTCTAAGGGTTTCTGACATTCATGTTCTCTCTTAAATGTTCTTAAGTATGTTAACTGACATATTAACTGAGCTAATACTTTTATTTGCACAAGTAACTAATAAGGGATCAACTGACACTCTGTCCATATCTATTCTGTAGTTCAAAATAATAAAGTACTCGATGATTTTCAGACTGTATGCTGAATGTCCTGGATCGGAAGGGATAATATGTAAAGGAATCGATATTTTAATAATTATAACGATAGTTCAGACTATCAGTGTAAGCATAGGCAATGAAACTGATTATGCCTTATTCTCAGTACAGGGAGCAAACAGCTTATTTGATATTAAGTGGTACAAGCTAACTCAGTTTTCAGTGCAACAACAGAATCAATTTAATTAAGAAATTCTTGATAATATTACGTGGCTTAGCAGCTTTACACGTCCATTATGGGAAAAGTGGGGGTGGTGACAATTTTTATTCTGATCTGTACACATAACACACTGCTGAACGATGGTTTACTCTAACGATTTCCACGCGGACTGATCTCTTGCAGTCGACATCCATCTGCTACCCGCCACCTTAACCGGGTCATCAGTCCATCTGGTTGGGTTAGTTCTACATTCGTTTTCCGTCAACACACGGTATAAAATTTTTGTTTTATTGTGGTTATCGAAAATTTGCAATAATCGATTGAAATTTTATCAATAAAATAATTATAAAATGGCCGACGCATGCATCATTGGACAACCTCCAGGTCGTCGGTCGTGACCCGACACGGTCCACCGCGCAGTCTCTTCCCACTGACCGACGAGCACTGTCACTGCACAAAAACTCACCAGAGAACAGCCAAATATAACCGTAAGATTTGAACCCATTGTTTAATGAACTCCGCTTTAGTAGCCGAAGACCGTGCACTCACGAATTGAAATCTATTTTAGTTAGAAAACCTTTTAGACGGAAACTATTTTTGTTGTTACTTTTTCTGAGCACAATTTTATTGTTACAAGTGAATTGCAAGTCATCGATTCTTTTATTAATTTGCGGAATTTTCCATAGTTTATCCCAGCCTTGATTTTCATCCTTTTTTGTTGTCACCAGTTGGCAACTCAGCAGACGAGTTATTAAGGTCTTGGATACTATGACTTCACATATACGAGTATACAGGTAGTTGTTGCGTGCTAGTTTTGAGTATGTTTTTGTACATTCGTATTATTTATTGGATTTACCTATGTACTTAATAAATGTCTTCTTTTATTATTTTATTTCTTACTTTAGATAAACAAAAATCTAACTAGAAGCACAATCACGAACGTTTGTCAACTAAACAATGTCCGAGCCCCAAAAAATTTAGATGTGGTGCCCCAAAACATATACTGTCTTGCCCGAACTGTCCATCTTCGTGCGGTTTCCGGGACCTCTGGATTGCAAATGAAAGGGCGATTAACCACCACTAGTGGTGGCATTACCTTTTTTAACTTGCGAAACCATATCGACTCGATAAAAAGAAGAAGAATAGGCGCTTAAATAATAATTTTGAACCCGGATGCATATATTCAGGTCAT
Organism: Leucinodes orbonalis; assembly: GCA_019425675.1. Taxonomy (NCBI): domain Eukaryota; kingdom Metazoa; phylum Arthropoda; class Insecta; order Lepidoptera; family Crambidae; genus Leucinodes; species Leucinodes orbonalis. Next base: position 60,163 of record PQWD01009909.1, on the reverse strand, counting down.
AGCACTATTCATTTATAACCTAGCACCCAATACGATAGTGACGTAACCGCAAACGACATTTGACCGTGGCAACCGTAATCAATCAGATTAATCGATAATCGATATAGATCATCCTTCGGCGCAATCGATTCGAAATCGACTATCAATCGAGTCGGGGCCACCCCGAAACAATAGCAACCAAATGAGTTCATTTACTGGTTGAGTAATAGCTTTGTTCTATGGTAATTAATTGTGATTTGTTAAGAAATCTTAACAATAATTTTTCATTGAGCACATTCTTCTTAAAAGTGAAAGAAGTGGCTTTTATTTTCATCACAAGGGCCGTCTACTGCTGGGCAAGACAGGAATCAATGACGATTGACTAAAGGTTTTTTATCGATTTGCTAAAGTCATTACGGACTTAGGTGGTAGAATTAATACTCAGTCGGTTTCGCAGGTGTCCACAACAGTGCTGGATATCGCCATGTGAAACATAAATACAGAACTTCTGTATATCATTAATTCGAATACGATAATTTGGATATATATTGAATTGCCATTTGTACCAGCACCAGTACTTACTGTCTAATATTACTGTCCAATGGTACAAATGACACTACCGGTGGTCCGGAAGATAAAGTATTACCATTTGTATCATTTATGGTACAATTAGGATACATCAATGCTATTTGTACCATGCGGTGTAATTGGTTGAGTTGTCGACTCTTACATCAAGGTTTCCGGGTTCGATCCCCGGGCAGTACAATGATTTGTGTGCATGAAGATGTCTATGTGTGGGTGATTTAAATGTATAATATGTATGTATTTACAAAAAAAAGTATATGAGACATGTATACCACCATCCATTGTTCGGTACTTATATTACAGGAAAAATGCTTAGTATGGGACTAGATGGCGCTGTGTAATGTCAGTGATATTTATTTATTGACGGTACAAATGGTATAAATTAGTGCCATTTGTACCATCAATAGTACTTTCCAATTGTACAAAGGCACTGCAGCAAATCTTATCATATATAAAATCTTGTCGACATCTAGCAACATCTGCAATAGGCAATCGCCGGATTGGTGAACAAAATTATCACTTGCTTTCGTGTTTCGAAAGGTCAAAGTTTACCCACAAACTAAGGTACTAATGTAAGCAAGCAAAAAAACTGACATAGACCTGTTAATAAGTGGAGAGGAGTAGATTGGTCCGTAACCCACCACGCGGGCTCAATCAGGTCTGAACCAACATCTTAAAGCACGGAGGGACTCAAGACTATATTTTTCACCCACCTAACAACCATTCATCATCATCAAGCTCAAAATACGTCCCCCAGAGGGCACGAGCCTACCCGTATATGGTGATTAAGCCTTAGTCGTCCACGCGGGCCCAGCGGATAGGCCAACTTCACGCACAACCTTTGAATCTCGTTTAAGGTGTGCGTAGGTTTTCTCAAGATGTTTTCCTTCACCGCAAGAGCGTCGGATATCGTATATACAATTTCGAAAATTCGAAAACACATTGGTACGTGGTGGGATTTGAACATGCGCCCTCCCGGTTGGAAGGCAACAGTCCACACCATTGAGCCACCGAAGCTCTTACGAGCGTTGCGACCACGGAATTAATAATATTTCTCTTTTATTAATTTTATGATTGCGACATTGTCTACTAGACAACTTTACCGATACATAGAAGAGAAGACAAGTCAAAACGCGTTACCGAACCGGGATTCTTTGAAAAGTGAAATTGTCGAGCACAAAGGCCCTTATGCAACTGAGCACGCGCCGACCTGCCACACGCCACATTTCAATTATAGATACCAGCTTTATCCGTCAGATAACGCTATCAAAAAAGTGGTGCACCAGTCACAAGATGTAGCGGGATAAAAAATAAAATATTACTGTGAAGTCGTGTGGCTTATTGGTGTGGACTGTTGCCATCCGCACTGGAAGGTGCAGGTCCATATCCCGCCACTTACCAATGTATTTACAAATTTTCGAAATTATATGTACGTGTACCCGACGTTTCTTACGGTGAAAGAAAACATCGTGAGGAAACCTGCGCACGCCTGCGACGAAATTCAATGGTGATGCGTGAAGTCGGTCAATGCACTCTGAGCCCGCGTAGACGACTAGGGCCTCATCATCCATTATGGGTACGTACGTGCCCCACGGTGGGGACATTTATGAGCTGATGATGATGACTGTGAAGTCAAGTCCATGATCCATGAACTCAAAAATACCTAGAATTTCATTGAATACAATATAAGAAGCTCGCCGGATCAGTAAATTGAAGTGTTAGTGGGCGTATGGAACGTATGGAACATACGAGATCTAGAATGGAGACAATGTCAAAAGTCCTCCGGTTCGAGGACCGACACGTCACTAGTGGAGGATGGAAGGGAAGTGTGTAGGACCGGGATGTAGGCTACAAGATGAGAGGAGGGATTGTTTTGCACTAGCACTTTCAGAAAACTTTCAAATACTTATTATCAAAACCAAACCAAATATAGGTATAAAAATGCGTAAGAGTAATCTAAATATTTGTTTATTTTCACTATGTTTCGGTAACGGTTTCGGTTTCGGTGACAAAATCATAAATATTGAGAATATCGCTATATCTCGGTATTCGGTTGAAGTCCACTGCTAAACTTGGGTTTCCCCCAATCTGTAGCAAATATGGGGGTCCGCCGCTTCCATCGTCATGCCTTCACCAGGGACCTTTAGCAAGTCGTTGTCCATCGTAACTATCGAAACATATTTAAAACCTATTTATTGTTTGCCCGTTTGAGCTTATACATTGGGCCAAGCCCTAAATCAGGAGACAATGGTACGGGCGGTTAGTAGATCGGGGTCGGGGCAGGTCACGCGGGCCCGTCTGCCAGGGACCACTCCGGGTTGGGTAACTCTCACAACTCATTCTCATAAGCCACTCGATATTAAACCGATTTACTTGTGAAATAAAATCAATGAGTCTTGGTGTGGTTGTGAAAACTTCTTATTAGCACAGATAATATAGTTATTAGGGATAGTAAGGTTTGTTTTTCAGTCACATTTAGGCACACGAATAGATGGACCTCCGGTAAATTCACTTACTCGAAGGCCAAACCAGCAAAGCTGGTATTCTGTAAGGTTTCAGTTTCTGAGTAGAATTATTTTGTTACGTTGGTCTAATAGGACAGAAGCAAGTCTCTTACAAATTAACTTGAAGACTGGGACACTCAGATTGGGTTTTATTAGGAGTTACTTTACTAGTATGGATTTTTGGCGACATTCTATGTATCAACTGCTAGGGGGCAGCTGTAAATGACGGGTTCACCTATTAATTGTTTAATTGAGACACAACAGAAAAAATACGATTGTGATCAGAGCAGATGTTTCCTACTGGGTACGAAGGAAATGACTTTTCTTTCTAGAGAAACAGGTGATCCCATCTGCAATGTGCTATATAACTAGCGAAAATCACGTGTACCATCGGGTACCTAACAAAAGACGTAAAAATGTTAATGACCTGAGTAACTCTCGACCTAAGTTGTAGCCTTTTAACCTTAGGTACCTTTGAACCAATTGTAGCCATTTGGGTACAGGAATACATATAGTCTGTCATAGAATTGCATGCCATAAATTCCTGTCGCTATAACAGTTTATTATGAAGCTGTTCGGGACTGAAGGGTGAGACATGCAGTGAAATTACAAGATACTGTAACTTAACAGCTTGACATCACAAGGTACCACTGTCCTTATTCCGAGATAGCGGATTATTATAGGCATCCACTTCCACATCCAGCATGGGGCTGTCAGCTTTATTGCTAACGTTTCTCATTTTAAAAAAACAAATTGATCTAACCGTTAACTATTTCGAAGTAATTTTCAATGTTTACGAAATTCTCTATTTGATACCGTAGGCGTGCTGTAAACCTTCGGGTAATTGTATTGGCATTCCGCCGTCTCACAATCGGTGAACAGTCACCTTGGGTCAATTAGAATTAATTAATTGAGCAAACATGATTAAGCACTGCATCCGTAAGTGTGATTGATTGTCTGTCTGTGAACAATGGCTAGTGAGTATTGTAAAAGTGGACGCACTTACCCTTGGGTTTGCGGTATTAACACACGGTCTTAATTCGCTACAATATCAAAGTATTTAGACTAAACTCCAAAACAATCAATTGATTCAATTTCGAGGTAGGTTCGTATGAAACCAAGTAAAGTTACTAGTTCTTCAACAGCCAGATCAGCGAACTTTTCATCAAGTTTCCTTAGAACAGTACTTTTGACCGAATGTAGAGTCTCCGATCAATCGCACCTGTACCTTCTTTACTCAGCTCCCAGCTCTTTACAGTTATTGATTGATCAAAAGACCTTCAGGATTGCATGACAGACGTTGTTGCGTTATCTATGCATAGGCCTCTCCAAATATTAGACAAACAACATACGTTATAACCTTGCGAAAATTACATACACGTGTATGAATTAAGCATCTTTTTGGGTACATAAAAATCAAGCGTTGTGGCCTTTCTACCAAGTAAACATGTTTTATTAATAAAAATTAGACAGCAGTCTTATTAGTAAACAATTGACTAGCTTTGCTGTCAAAAAATCTCCATGCCTATGCCTTCTATTACAATTAAATGCATAGGCGGTGTATAGTTATTATTGCATACCATATCAACCACAGATTTCTCAATACAGGAGATGGGGCAAGCCGCGTTTAAAGTGCGACAACTGTAAGCTCAACGAGCATACACTGGCTACCAGTTTACGCTCTGTGAGACGAGTCAAGACGCACGAATATTAGAAGAAATTACCGTTTTTTTTCAAAATGCCATCCTGTGCAATTGTAACATGCCATCATCGCAATGAATCAGTAAATTTACGAAGTAATATAATAACTTTTCACAGGTAAGAACCGAAAAGAAATTGCGACACTGGGACTGCCTATAAACTTGGCGGCTTGTCCAGTCTAATGTATATTCTGATGTCTGTGATATCAACCGTTTTGGTTATGTACTTTTGATATCTATTTTACCTTTTGACGTTGAATTTTTTGTTTTATATTTTTCTGTTTTTGTTTTATATGTATTTTTTGTGTACCAACTAAATTATTTCTTTTGTTTCAATATGACGGGCCCAGAAAGGCAATCTAGTAACGGAAATTATCTTTCGTTTCAGGTCATGCGATCCAATGCCGTCTCTTATCGAATCTTGGAAATACCTTTAAATATGGATCATTGGTTATGAACACCTTAAGGTCATCCCACAAAATCCAGTTACGCAAAATATTCGCGGCACAAATAAAATTGAAAGGTGCACCGTAACTCGAATACTTGATACCGAACTGCTAACAATGGCACTAAATGTCAACCATTTCGTTAGACGGCGGAATCTCATCTCGATCGGCATTATCGAGTCAATATTGAAAGGACATGTAATCAGAATGTCGGCGAGGCAGATCGGATATTATTTATTGGGCGATTATGAAGCGCGATGGCACGGCTGGTATTCCGTTTATTCCTTGTTTAGGAAGCGGCTGGCGAGTTTATGGTTTTGATAATTTTGTGGTTATCATATAAGCTTGGTGGGGTATTAGGTAGTGGTAGTATCGGAGTCACGGCTTTGATTGTTTTCCAGGTCAAACATTTGCATCACGACTTCAGTATAAAGCTCTTTGACAAACTATTAAAATACAAGTTAAAAAACACTATGTTTTTTAACTTGTATTATAATAGTTTCTATTTAAACTTACTTCAGAAAGACAGAATGGAAGGTTGCTCCTTAGGGTTTGGCGCTCCATAATTAAATTATACCTAATAAGATTGTTCATGCATACAAATCAAACTTTTAATTGCTAATTCACATGTTACTAGAACTATTAATTAAAACATTGAATATTTCTGGATCTTTATAATAATATTCTTCATAATTATATTTTTTGACTCGTTACTCGCATTATGCGTTAACTAAGAATTGTATGTGTTGTTAAAAAGTATAGGCGAATCTAATTAAAATTCAAGTATGCTAAGTTTGGTGCTATGTCACTTTCTTTTATCTGCTGCTGTGCGTCTCAGATGTAAAAAACACGACTTTCATGAAACCTATTTGTTCTTGTTACAAAGTGTACAGGACGGTAAGGACGCTCACGTGACCGTAAGTGATAGGCCTGACCATGACAGGTCGGCATTGATTAAGACCAAAAACTGTTCAACAGTTATTATTCTCCATCAATGCCGCACTGCGCCCGACACTCGAGACAACAGATGTTAGGTCTCTTATACCCGGTATTGTTTTTAAGTCTCCACCATCATATGAACTACAAGTATTTGTTGCATATGAGCGTGTACCGCAGCGCATACCTTCATCAACATATGTAATATTGTGTGTTATGTGCTGCTGTGTGGGTGGCTGCGTATGATCTCAATGCAGGAAGTATCTGAATGAATAAAGTATCTTCATGCATTAGCAGTTCGGCTACAAAACTATAATATCTCGCTTCAGTAGCTTGGTGATCAAGACGCAGTGACCTTAGGCCTTTTGTAACTAGATCTAGCACTTCTTAGTATAGGTGAACTTCTTCTTTAACGATTTAGTGCAAAAAGAGCAATCTAGCTCTTTTTCACTGTCTTGAAATAGTAACAAAATAATGGAGTTTTACGACATGCTAACCAGTACTTCTTTGCATCGGTCATGATGACCTTTTTTAGATGCTCTAAAAAACGGCTTCATGAGATGATTATTTTAGCATTTTGAAAACAGAATATCTTTTGACGCCAATCTAGCTCTTTTTAACTTATCAAAAAGCCCTTTTTCTAAAACTCAGGTGGCAACATTGTCAAGACGAGCCTTCATAGCATCATAAAATAGCGTACAAATTTGCGGTCGCATCACTTGTCAACCTTTTCACCTCCAGGACACCAGAACAAAAGAAAATCAATTATTCTATTGAATATGTTCGTTACAGGTTAAATTAATATCCGTATGTTGTACTAGTACAAAGTTTCGGCTCGCCCATTCGCGTGTAGGATTTACGAGAGCACTGGATAGAGTCGTCACCGCATGTAGTGCGCAGCTAGCCAATAAATTAGTGCGCCGCGAAGTGTTCCCACGGACGCGCACACTATCAAGATTGCCTGCGCCCGCGCAGAATGGGGACAGAGCTAGTGACGCGCCTTTACAATAGGGTATGTCTAGGCTATATTTTAGAGGTATTATAAAGTCCTTAGGTTCATGTCTGATTTTAACAGATTTTTTCAGGGTAGTTTAGAAACAATATCGGCATTAATACATTTGCGATTATGAAAAAGGGAGTAAAATCAACAAGCTATCTTAAGCTGTAAGGTTTATTTTATTGCCTGTTTGACTCTTGAACACTGAAAGCAGGTACATTACCAGCATCACTGCTATGTCAGGTTAGACTGAGGTGAACACATGCATACTATCGTGTGCTATCGATCTCACTCAGATACATTAAGATTTTAAATAAAAGCGGAGGGGAAGATTGCTGTACCTAGTTATATTACCGGGTTTAAGAGACCTAACATCTTTTGTCTCGGGCGACGGTCAGTGCTCTTACCTGGTGATAAGTGATAGGCCTGACCGTGATAGGCGCAGCGGGCGACTGACGCAGAGCAGTGAAATAAAATGATTTTCTTCACCGCTGCAACTATCACGGTCAGGCCTATCACTTATCACCAGGTAAGAGCACTGACTGAATCTAGGAATATTCGGTAATCGTTTTTAATTGTCTCTAGGGATATTCGGGATATTCGGTCGGTAAATACGTTGTAAAGCAAGAAATCACTTCATTATCATAATTATTATAGCTCAATAAGCCATCACGACATCTACTATACAAATGCTTTATTTTCCCCACGGATTTATTTCGCGCGACATTTTGTTGCGTTTTGTTAGCTGTCACTCGGTCACACTCGGGCGTTTCGTGCTGTATTTATGTTCGATACACATTGTAGCTTTCGCGAATTTATTCTCTCTCGCCTAGATTATCGCATCCTTAAAACAAAAGTGACTTAAGTTTTAAAATCTACTTTTAAAGAAAATAATTTGAAAGCAGTCAACCTACCAGGTGGTAAATATTGTCTAGAAACACAGCTACGAGTAAGTTGTCTCTTAACCCGAAAATTAGTAGGCAAAAGAAGAAATTATAATTATTGAGCACACTAAAGAATGCATTTTTTTTTATCTACGCTATCGCTGCCTTTGTTCTATAGAATAGCGAACGATGGAGGCCAGTAACGTGCACATAGATTATGAGTAGGGTATGCAAAGTGAGTGGCACTACTCATCGCAAAAACGATTTCTTTTTTACATATTGAGTGCTGTTCATGACAGCAGATCGCCTATGGTTTCAAATCTGTAAAGGCGAATAAGTAGGACTGATTTAATATGTTGGCGATTTTTCGGGTTGTATGCACTGCTTATTTGCATATCGCACGTTTAATAATATACTGACCTAACTCAAAAAAGACAGTTTTAGGGAAATCGCCAAAAACGTTTTGTAATCATGGAGTTTCTCGCTGTTTGGCAATTAAACTAATACTGGTAACTAAAAGTTTGTTTTTATAATTTTCCTTGAAAACCAAAGAGTTATATGTGACTATATACAACTTTATATGTAAAACAATTATAATATACAAAATAAAATGTTTGAAAATTAAACATCGATTATAGGTGCTTGTCCTTTTAAATACATAACAAAATTGTTTTTGGGCAGGCGTGTTATTTGTTAATTAGTCTATGTATTATTTAAAAAAATATATGATTGTATGGACTCAATTTATAATTAGCCTATTAATTTTAAAAGTTTGATGTACATTTATAGACCCAATTTATTTTTAGCCCGTTTATTGCAAAATAAATTAAATACGGTTTTGACTTAAGACTTTTTAATCATTACAAAACATCTTCGTAACAAAACAACAGTAGGTATGTAGTTTTAATCATCTTAACAAAAAAGTTCTCCTCGTTCAGACCAGTCCAGGGTATTAAAGTCATATATATAATTCAGCGCATAATGGCGTCTTAGTGGGGCACGTGAATCTTAATGTCTTCAGTTTCCCATAAAAAATCTCATATTTGTTGCACCAGGGGTGTTTGTCCTTGTGTCTGCACTATGTCTTCTATTCTTTTGGATCTTGACGATGACATCTTTCTCTAAAAAGTTTAAATGTATATTGTAGGTTAAGAAAACTGTATCAAACTCCAATAATATTTACAAAAAGTGACTGAAAATGCAATTTGTAAAAAAACTACATGGTCTTATTCAAACCTTTACTACGATAAAGCCTAATGTTCTAGTGTGTCATAGAAACCGCTACGAGTTTTAGTAATACAGTGACTCATTTTGTAATAAAAATAGTGTCAAGATGATTCATTTGTAATATTTAGTAGAAAACTCACCTAAAAAACAATTGGTTACTAAAAATACTATAGTTTTTTTGTGGTAAAATGGCTAAATCATTAATAAGTCTTAAAATGTGACAAAAAATAAGACAAAGACAGACTAAATTCATATTTGGTCATATTACTACAAATAATAAAATGAGAACTTACCATGAAGTTTGGAAGTAAACAATCTCAAAACGTATTCGGTCTTCGTTTCATAAAACCGTAACACCTTCACTGTTCAAATACCTGACGCAAAATAAGATGAGTCGGTGTTCTGGCAAAGACATTGATGAAACAGCTAAATGGGAAAAAGACCGAAACATCAAAATTGGAGCCAGTTGGTCAAAAATGGATGAAGTTTGATTGTGAAATGTTAAAAGGCGCTAAGAGAAGCCTTCCGCTGTATATAACTGAATTTTGACGAAAATACTATTCGGTCAGTTTAGTATTAAACGTGCGATATATGGAGTACACGTCACTGATGGAGGTTATGGAGACATACCAAAAAGTACTGGACCAGCACATTTTGTTATGGCCTCAAGCTTACTAATTTTGAAATGGTTATAGGTAGTAACACAGATAATATAAATACTATATAGTATTAGTATATAAACAAGTCTGATCGAGAAAATAATATTTTTAAGTTACGTTACTTTTGTACGTAGGGATGCGATATTTCGCCGTGAAAACTCATATTTTCGATTCGCACCTTACAGTTCTCCCTGTTTATTGGACAAGTGGATGCCGGGAATATTGTTTTGCAAGTCCACTGCATAAGTAAACGGTTGGTGCACATTTTTATTAGTTCGCCTTGTTCAATTGAAGGCTGGGTAAAATGTTAGAGCAACACCTTTCTATTGCTAAAGGCGAGTTTAATCGAGCTCTGGTTGTTTAAACTTCCCTGTTGCTATTTGTTATTTTCTATATACATTATTTTCTTACTGCATGTTTAACTTTTGGCTTTTATTATTTACAAAGTATAATCGTGAAAACTTCTCTTTTAATCTGCAGATGAGAACCATGGGGTTTACCGCCGTCTCTTATAATAGTATTACAATAATATAACATCGCATTTTCTGGAACAAAAATGCTGACGTATCATTTTAGTAATACTGTTTTAAAACGGCGGTTACTGGTTTAAAATCTGTAGACAAAAATGGGCGAATAAGTGGGAATGATTTAATCTGTTGGCGATTTTCCGGGTTGTCTGGACGCACAGGGTATGCACTGATTATTTGTATATATGGAGTGCACGCCACTGATACAGTGAGTATTAATATAAATGCAATCTTATTAATAGGATAAGCTTTTCATTATTTTTTCCTTTCTAGTATAAAAGAAACACAGTCTTACAAATTCATTCAATAAGTAAGTCGCTACTTATTCAATGATTTTGAAAGAGATAATGCAGTAGTCTCAAAGAATAATTTACAAGGTGGTAGACTCACTACTGAATTGTCTAAGTAGGTACCACCGCAGTACCAGATATCGTCCCGTGAAATAGAAATGTTTTGCACTTGTGTGTTTCGGGATGAGGGCACTGTAGCTAGTAAAATTACCGGGTATAAGGGGCATCTGTTGTCTCGGATGTCGGGCGCAGTGCGGCAGTGATGGAGAAATAACTGTTTATGGTCTCATTCAATTCCACTCTGTCATGGTCAGGTGTATCACTTACTTATCAGGTGAGCGTACTGACCGTCCGGTACACTTTGTAAATAAAAATGTAGGTATTTACGAAATATATCAGAGAAAACGTTTTATTTATTTAATTATTTAGAAAGGTACGCATAAAATATGTAATGTATATGTTTTAATGACATATAAATCTTATATTTGTTTATTTCTGTCGCTACCCGTAATTAATGTGCAAGTCGTGATGATCACATCTAATTAAATAACTCTACAAGGTGTTAGTGTCATTCATTACAAATATAAAACGATAGACCTAAAAATTTGACAAAGTACGCGTAACTTATAAATAATATGGAAGTTATGTTAATAATATTTGTGCGTCCGCGGTATTTAACATCTGCCTATGGGCTGTGAAATTGATCGATTGGTGACCAATTAGTTTATAAATTATGAATGAAGTAGTTAACGTAAGATACAAGGTTTTACTGGGTTTAGCTTTTTTAAATTAGCGTTGCGTAGCGTTATTTTTTTTGTTTCACCGCAAACCAGTGCTTTGACAAAACTGTCTTGTGGCATTAGCTAAGTGGCTTCCATTTTGGTAGCATTAAAATTATCTATCTTATATTATTGTAAGAACTTACGTGTACGTAATAATTTAACTTTCACCAAATAAGTGTTTTTTCTTTCTATCTTCTTGGAAACTTCCCACAATATACGGCTTTATCATGTCTGGGATCGAACCTGCGATCATTAGTTTAAGAGGCCTGATTATACCGGAATCTACATAATCAACATTTCCCCACATAAATATTTACGCAACAAAGTAGACCGAAATATATTAAGCTGGATGCTAATAAAGTTCAACTAACTAGGATGAAGCCTTTCACAAAGCGAGACGCTTCGTATTTCATACAGATGGCGTTGCTGTGCATCAGATTCGTGGATTGAAAACCGCTCGCTGATCCACACTTAGGGCGATTTTAGACAACACATTTTAAAGCAGTAACCATGAAAATACAAAAGTAACTGCGTAAATTTTATCATGATAAGAACTTTCTTTCCCATAAGTATATTTTCCTTCCGCCTACAACATGTTTGATTGGTGAAAATGAAACGTATATCGTGCGTGTGTGTGTGTGTTTTATGTCTTATGTTTTTTGTTGACACAATTGAGACTGTATCTTGGTCTGAAATCATACGTTTGTGTTTACATATGTCTTAATTTACTTTGGTACACATAACTGAGACTGTATCATGCATGAGCTTAAATCTATTAAACAAATTGCAAGCTTCTACCCTCGCAAAAACCAAAATTAAGTCATTGGTCCCGACTATTATTTGAATTGGAAGGCCTGTGCCCTGCAGTGAGCTGTTATAGGCTAGTAATGATGATGTTATAATGACCTTATAAAATATATAATACATATCATAGCGATAGATTTACATCGTGGCTAAGATCCCATTTTATATAAATACCTTTATTAGAGTCTCGTGTCAGTTCAAACACTAATACTAATAAAATACACTATGTTAATTCATTGAAAATCTATAATATATCATAAAATTTAAAACCTTGAGTAATCAATTTACACATATGCGAAAAGGCCGACCAATCAATTAATATAACGATGTGCGTAACGCATTAGAAATGATTTCCATATGTATATTATTTATTAGCATTAATGATTATTAATTTTCATAATTATTATTTAAATATTTTTTATAGATATTCGTAAGATACTTTGGGTAAATGTTTACTTGATATGAATTATATCGGGTGGAAAAATTAAGACCTTTTAAACTTTGAAATTTGTGTTAATTTTATAACAAGTGGCAACTTCTAAATTAACTGCAAAACAAAATAAAAGCCATTTTGAATTTAGCTTTCGTGTAAAAAGTTATAGAATGTACATAGATTGAAGAGTATGAAAGGTCTAAATTTATTTTTCCAGATATAAATCATTTCAAGTAAACACTGATTTTGAATAAGAATACATGACAAACAAGTAATCTTGCGGTATTGAACCAACAAATAAAAGTTATGAAAATCTAGTTTTGCGTCTATTTGAAATTATTTGTCAAAATCTTTCATTCGATACACAAAAAAATCTTGAATTCGAATTATGAGTTACTGTAAGTTTTTCATAAATCTATGTGATATGTATTATTTTCTTAGGAGACAGTACAGCAGCAGCTATTAACCAGCACATAATAAGTACAGTGCAAAAACGCCTTAACCAGCCTTCATTTGCACAATAACGAAGCGATGTTTAGAAGTCAAAGATCCGATTATAAATGCTCACAGTATCGCCGGCTGACTCGATAATGTACGAATACCTATAAATAAGCTACGTGTAATGCTGCCTTAAATATACAGACGTGTGGCCCTATGCACGAATACTCTTCATTTTCACAATAACGAGTCTGTTTTGAAATCAATATCTACGGTTTGCTTGGTTTAAGTTAAGCCTTTAGTTTTTTTTATGTTACAAGTGTACAGGACAGTCTGGACTTTCACATGATGGTAAGTGATACGCCAGACCATGACAGAGCGGCATTAAAGGAGACCAACAACTGATCGACAGTTATTATTCTCCATCAATGCCGCATTGCGCCCGTCACCTGAGACAACAGATGTTAGGTCTCTTATACCCGGTAATTTCACTAGCTTCAGTGCCCTCATCCCGAAACACAAAAGTGCATAACACTCCTGTTTCACGGGATGATATCTGGCACTGCGGTGGAACCTACCTAGACGACTCAGTATCGAGTCTACCACCTAGTAAATACTATTTATTCGATGCATTTGTAATAGATACTTTCATGTTGATATCGCTCTACATATATTGTTATTTTTGTTTACAAGCCATCACGTACAAAAACTAAAGTATATGTACGTGCATATATGTAGAGCGGTACCAATAATCCGCCTACATTGTCCGGGTTGTAAAATACTTGGAAAACAAATTGTCATCTCCATTACAGCCTAATGTTAGAGTTTAAGTCTGACTTATAATAAATAAAAAGCAGGACAGAGGTACCCAAATGTTAATATGTAACGTTATAAAAGTTTTGCTATCTATATAGCTGGGTATCGTGGCAAGCCATTTAGTTTTTTTAAGTTGATATCATTTAATAAAAAGTGTTCGCTATTAGGAATTCACACCATTATTATTCTCAGGCATGATCCATCCTCGGCCGCATCATCACTTACCATCAGGTGAATGGCGTAGATATTAAAAAAAAACACAAGCAACTTATGTTTGATTGGGTCCCACAATGCGTTTACCCATCTTTCGTAAGATCGTATAAATAATGATTGTAATAAAATTGTTTATTATTCTAATAAACAATTAGATGTCAATCTACCGAGAATCGATTACGCCGGGAAAATAATCATGGTAATTTACAAGATGACCGTTAACCAATGCATTGGTACTATTGTATCGCCTCGTTTCTAACATGGTCAATACTCAGCACGCAATGAATATGAAAGCCGATTATCGGAACCAGTGTTGCTGCTCGATAGTCGACTATTGATAGGCTATCGATAGTCCACCGATAGTTGGACAAAAGCAATAGTATCGATAATAATAATATTTTTTATTGCACAAAGAAAAAGAAAAACACAATACACGGAGGAACAGAACAGTAGTACAATTAAGGCGATCTTATCGCTATAAAGCAATGTCTTCCAGACAACCTTCGAGAGAGGAAAAATATATAAATTGTAGAAAAAAGTGAGTCAAATATTGTGCAAGTTAGAGATAATAAAAAGACGAAAAACAATCAAATACATATAATAATGTAATAGATCAATTTACATACCATACATATTATACAATAGAGACAGAAAGGAGTACAAAAAGTTAAGTCAAGGACGAGTCAGAGACAAGAAGTGAGTTTTAACACAGGATTTGAAAATAGGTAAGGATTGAGATTCACGAATGGACATGGGAAGGGAATTCCAAAGGTGAATTGAGCGGACAACAAAAGATTTCGAAAAATAACTATAAGAATGAGGAGGAACACTTAGATGAAGTTTACGGCAAGATCGATGATTAGCACTCGTTGTGGTTGGAAGTTTAGTTAGTGGATAGTTTAGTTTAACACAATAGTATTGGTACACTGCAATACTATCGATTGTATCGTAGCTCAATATAGACATCACTATCAATAGTAACGATCCTATCGGCTTTGTAAATTAAGCCAACTACCTATATTATCGATAGTACCTATAGATGGTCGAGGTTTCGAGGTCAACCATCGATATCTAACTATTGTGGCAACACTGATCGGAACCCTCAGAACTAATAATTTACGAATAACGACTCGATATAAATACATCAGATGTAAACGTCTAAAGTGAAATAAACTCTCGGATTCAATCAGGGGTGTAATTGGAGATACATATATCGGTTTTATTTATGCTTTTAATTTTAGATAAGTTTTGGCATGTATTGCATCGGGTAGGTAAATCAGTGTTAAAATATAGATGGCTTTTATTGTCTTATGGTTTTGCTATTCGCACACCTTGATGACCTGATGGTTAAGATGTCGGTAAGTATGTCAAAGTGTACAGGTTCAATCTTTGTGCATTAGAAACATTTATGTACATTTTACTTTGTATTGATCTGGGTGTTTTCTATGTATACTATGCATGTATTTACAAAACTAAAGTATACATAGTATGTTCATCCGTTGTTAAGAACCCATATACAATTCCTTGCATAAATTTGCCTAGATGGCGCTGTGTAAATTCATTGAATACTATTATTATTATCAATGTCCATGCTAAATAGGGAATAAAATCACTCATACTTAAAGAGCGTCGGTGGCTCATTCGTGTGGACTGTTAACTTCCGATCTGGAGGATGCAGGTTCGAATCCCGCCACGTATCAGTGTATTTTCGAAATTATATGTACGTTTATCCGACGCTCATAAGGTGAAGGAGAACATATCTTGAGGAAACTTGAGCACGCCTACGAAGAGCTTCTATGTTCGACTAAGGCCTATGTACGGGTAGGCTTGTGAGCTGAGCTGAGAGTCCCATACTTTCAAATGCACTCTCAATGCTTACGCATAGACCACATACACTATTAGGCCATATAACTCATTAATGAAACCTTCAAACACCACAGGAAATTTCTATTACAAAGCCCAGCTAAAGCTGTATCAAGGTATCTGATTGGCCAGTTCCAATATATCTTCACGCGCTTTAATAGCTAGTACGTCTCACCTATTATTTTGTCAAGGCGTGAATTTATCGAACGTATTTCTAACGGTTAGGTGCTACGGAAGAATCTAGAATATAGGCCGTGATAGCATCGGGACAAGGATAGAAGAAAGGTTACTCGTGTTGGACTGAATTTAAGTTAGCGTTACGGTTGTTATTAAGGTAATTGAAAGCCGCGAGATTGTAATATTGGTTTTGTGCGACATTTGAATTCATTGCGTTCTGTGTCCCTTTGTATGCGTATGTTTGTGATGAAAACTGCATGTGACAAATGGGAAACGTTGTTGGTTCAGGTAATTTAGGTATTTAAGAAGCTTATGTAGGTTGTATGCGCAGTGTAATGTATGTACAGTGTGTAATTTATTACATCCTTTTAAGGATATATATACTTTTGATATTTACACTTGACTATTTCGCAATAGTAGGCGAAGACACGACAGAGTTATAACTGTCGATGACTAACGTAGGATTATCGGTTCCAGATTTTAGGTATTTGCTGTTCACAATCAATGTACGTTCTTAAGATTGTTATTAGAATTATTGGTTTATATACCGACATTGACATAGCGCCCGATACCTAAAGAGTTTTTACTATAAATATTAAAAATCGATCAGATATATATATTCTAATATTAAAACTTAAGTCATTCACTTACTATGTCAGCCTGTGATTTAAGCATACTATGCATTAAGTTTCACTAACTTCAATATAAGTTTGTTCAAGCCAGTATCTCTAAGGCTAACCCTGTTAATATTTTCAAACGCTAAACGCTCGTGTTTAATACGACTCAACAAAGTATGATGTACATCTTCTTTGATATGGTAAACCGAGTACTAAGTAATTCTTTAAATAAACATTCGCCTATACAGATCTTCACCGGAGGAATAAATATAATTAAATATCCACTGACATTCACACAGCGCCATGTAGCCCCAAGTTAAGCGTAAATCCTGTATTATAGGTACTAAACAACGGATAAACATACTTATATACATTTTTTTGTAAATACATACATATTATACATAGAAAACACCCAGACCATTACAACCAGACATGTTCATGCACACAAATGTTTGTACTGCCCAGGGATCGAACCCGGAACCCTTGGTGTTGCAGCCGACGTCTCAACCGCAACACCAAATGGGTCGTCATGAATGACGCGTCGCTTTATTGTACACAGTGACAGCAGTCGGGTAGCCGATAGCCGGCTATCAGACCATCTGTCTATTGAATCTCCCACTTTTCAAGGGTCAACTGGTTTTCCCTGATTGGTGGACGGATAAGGTAACGTTACAGTGCCTTTTTTGCCGGCTGCTGCTTTATGTAATGGAGCAAAAAGGTGTACATCAATTATTTGATCGACTTTTTAAATCACTGCAATCAAATTGTTATAAAGGGGCCAAGATTCAAGTAATTACATAAATATCCGCTGACGTTGACACAGCGCTATTCAACGTGTATTCAATTCAGCGAGTTCAACGTGTTTATTGTACTGTAAGACGACTCATGTGCAATTATCAAGACGTCGGCTACTACACCAAGGGTTCCGGGTTTTATCCCGGCATAACAAACTTGTGTACATGAATTTGTCTGTTTGTATTGGTCTGGGTGTTTTCGCTGTATAATATGTATTTACAAAAAAAATGTATGTAAGTATGTTTAGCCGTTGTTTAGTACCCATAGTAGAGGCTAAATGCTATTTATTTATTATTTATATTCTGTATAACGTTTAATGCTCGCATAACGTGCGCGCACGTATAATACACTGAAACACACAGATAAAACAAAATGTCCATGCACACAAAGGTTTGTTCTGCCCGGGGACATCCCTTCGTGTAGCAGCAGACTTGACTAAGTTCACACCACATGGAACCCAGATCTAGATCGGACAAAATCCGTTCAGCATTTGCCAATACGTGACATTCCGAAACAAAGCGATCCGGGCCAGTGTAACACGATGCGACTAGTGACGCAACCGGTGATCGAGCGCCGACAGCCGTGGCGAAAGGATGCGCGCGCGCCGTGAAATCGCTCGTTACGGCCCTTGTATGCGACGTAGGGTTGTTGATGATTTATTGAAGGAAACTCGTATATTAATAATACTAGGTAGTAGACTCGGTACTGAGCTGTCTAGGTAGGTACCATCGCAGTGCCAGATATCGTCCCGTAAGTGTTTTGCAGTGTGTCATCATCAGCTCATTAAACGTCCCCACTGAGGGGCACGAGCCTACCCGTACAGGGTGATTAGGCCTTAGTCATCCACGCGGGTCCAGTGCGGATTGGACGACTTCACACACAACCTTCGAATCTCTTCGTAGGCGTGTGTGAAGGTTTCCTCACGATGTTTTCCTTCACCGTAAGAGCGTCGGATAACGTACATATAATTTCGAAAATTCGAAATGTTACGTGTGGGGATTTGAACCTCAGCCCTCCCAGTAGAAGGCGACATTCTACACCATTGAGCCACCGACGCTCCGTGTAGTGTGTAATTACCGGATATACGGATCTTGTATGCAACGTAGGGTTGTTGACGATTAATATAAGGAAATCCATATATTCATAATACTAGGTAGTAGACTCGGTACTGAGCCGTCTAGGTAGGTACCACCGCAGTGCCAGATATCGTCCCATAAGTGTTCTGCAGTGTGTAGTTACCGGATATGCGGCTCTTGTATACAACGTAGGGTTGTGAACGATTAATATAAGGAAACCCGTATATTAATACTATTAGTGGTACAATCGGTAGTCGTCTAGGTAGGTACCATCGTTGTGCCAGATATCGTCCCGTAAGAGTGTTTTGCACTGCTGTGTTTCGGGACGAGGGCATTGTAGCTAGTGTAATTATCGGGTATGAAAGACTTAAAATCTGTCGTATTAGTACTACCTACTTTTATTAATTTCCTTCAACACTGCATGTGTCATAGTCTGGCGTACAAGTAAAAATATATCCACTGTCATTCACATAATGCAACGCCATCTAGCCCCTAACTAAGCATTAGCCTGTAATATGGGTACTAAGCAATGGATTAAAACAGTTTTATATTGTAAAAACATACATTTTATACACAGAAAACATCAGACCAATACGAACAGATATGTTCATGCACACAAGTGTTTGGTCTGCCCGGAGATCGAATCAGGAACCATATTTGTAAATCGTTACACCAATCGACACTGGGCCCGCGTGGTCGATTAAGGCCTTTACACCTTTCACGGGTAGGCTCGTGCCCTCGGTGGGAACGTATATGAACTGAAGATGACAGACATTTCCCCCCATTTATTTTTAGAGATTGTAGACTGAATTCTCAATAAGACCTCAAAAAAAAAATGTTTCACGTGATATTTAAGATATAGTGTTGCGAACCCTACTGGCGCGGCTTCACCGGCTGCTTGATTAACACGTATGCTTCGAAAGCTCATTCTCGGTTTGTAAACATATAAATTGACCAGACTTATAAAACGATCGGATATATCTGCCACACATATATCTATTTTACTTTAGACTTTTGTTGGCCAATGATGATACATAGGCTGAAATTTTAGGTATCTATGGTTGATGGGTAAACTAAGTTGGTAATTTACTAAACTAAATTCGCTAGTGATTGTCATTTGAAATGTCATAGAATACATACAATATATATAGTAACATAGGATAAAAAAAGTTATATCGTATCCTAAATCATGTTGCCTTAAAGAAGTTTATTTTGGTAGGACGATGCAAGTGTCTTGATTCTGCTACTAGTTACATTTCCATCCGGCACATAAATATATTTTTAGGTACTAAAATTTATCCTTAAATAATTCAGAACTATTTCTGTTATCTACAATTGGCCACATAAATTCAGAACTATCCTTTTGTTTTTATGATTAACGTCAGGCCACTATAATGAAAAAATAAAAAAATATGGTCACACAGAAAAACGAAAAATATGCTACATCCAACGAAACAGCCAAAAGCTCTGTCCGTCTGTCAACACGCAATAGATAAGCGGATACATATTCCAAACATACTTAATCAACGATGGATGCCTAGTCCACTAGTGGGAATGGTTGATAATAATATATTTTAATGATAAATTACATTAAATTCCTTTATTCATATATTCATCTTGTAATTATAAATATACTTCTTAGATAACAATATATATAAATTAAAATGACATCGCCATTATTTATGACAGCTAAGTAGTACCGTGAGAATATACGATTATACATTTAAACGCTCTCGTTACTATAACTCTAATAACCGCCTATAAAAGGTGTGAAGATTATTATGAAAAATAAGTGTTTTCACTTTTCCGCGCCATACAAAGCGGCCATATTGAACGGCACAAAGGTGGTCCGTCCCGTCGATCAGTCATTTCGGTAAGTAATGTGGGAATGCGCTTTGTAGCCTAGACGTGTATATAAATACAGAAGGTACAATATATTACAATGAAACCTGTAGAGTTCTTATAAACCTATTATTTGAATGAGATTTATACGAAAGTGAGTTTAAAATATAATTGTTGGAGTTTTAAAACTTTATTACAATTATTAACCCCTAAAACGCCGCAGTCAGATTGATTTTCTATTATGGGAATTCTGCCGATTGATATTCATCTAAATTAAGAATAAATTTAAGGGGTAGGGGCCTTGAAACTGATTTAAAGAGATTCATAATTGTTAATTAACCTTCTGTATATTTTAACTCTAAGCCGCTGCGCCTGCGCATGCGTAAATCATATTCGTAATTATACCAGCTGGTTTAAATTTGAAACTGGTTTGTCGTAAAGATTTAGTATTTGTTTACAGAAAGGTTTTGTACTGATAACGGTATTTGCTACGAATCCATAGTAAATTTATGTGACGTATATACTCGTATAATATTAATTTATTTCACGATAGGTATCGTGAAATAACTACCCCCATCACTATTATCATTTGTGCCTTCTGCTTCAGAAGAAAGGTTAAGCTGTTGGTGCCGGCTACTATCTTAAGATGTTAGTCGCCAACACCCACTAATCCGCACAGGGCCTGCGTGGTGGGTTACGAACCAATCTCCCCAAGGCTTGCCTTTGCACTGGGACGTTATAGGCTAATGATGAAGCATCTATCGTCGTCGTTAAAGGTTAACCTGTAACGGCAGTTGCGAAAGATCCTTCATCAAAATCATCATCAAAATATTTTCTCGATTCTCAGTTTTTATATGTCACAAATGAACGGTCAGTCAGTCCGCTCACTTGGTGGTGAGTGATACTCCTGACCATGACTAATGCAGTGTTGAAGGAAATCAATAACAATAATAATAGGTAGTCATTATCTGCCTTGCGCCCGTCATCCGAGACGACACATGTTAGGTCTCTTATACCCGGTAATTTTACTAGATATGCCCTCATCCCGAAACACAGAAGTGCATATGCCTTCAAACAAGTATTTCAATATTTATGGCAATGCTATTTGTAACAATCAACTGTAACTAGGAAACGTGTTAAGTCTGGTTAATGATAATAGCATGAGCTGCAGTGTATGTACGAAAATTGCGTTTCCTTCAGTCCTAGAGCGAATGATATTAAAGAAAATTGTAGAGCCGCTTTCTTGGTGTTATGCTAGAAATGGAAACAGTATGTTTTATTTTAATATAATGGCTACAGTCCCAATCAGTGTACTGATCTCTTACGAGAGGTATTTAAAAACTGTATCATATATGTGTACCAGTAAATAACCCACGTTGTGAGCGTCGGGGGCTCAATGGTGTGGACTGTTGCCTATCGATCGGAAGGGCACAGGTTCAAATCCCGCCACGTACCAATATGTTTTCGAATTTTCGAAATTATACGTACGTCCTACGCTCTTACGGTAAAGGAAAACATCGTGAGGAAATCTGCGCACACCTGCGAAGAGATTAAAAGGTTGTGCGTGATGTCAGCCAATCCGCATGGGGCCTGCGTGGACGACTAAGGCCTTAACACCCTATACAGGTAGGCGCGTTCCTCTCGGTGGGGACTTTTGATGAGCTGCTGATGATGAATTAACCCACCAATCTGTATTGCTCGCGTGGTGGGTTAAACTCCCCATAGCCATGATCTGTGCAAAGACCTGACTCTGTAGTCGGACTCTATATGAATGAAATAATAATTTTATTAGATGAATTTCGGCGATGATGAAAGAAATAATAATTTCATTGTAAGAATATTAATTAAAATTTCAACTAAGGATTCTAATCCTTTTTTGACATCTACTACGATTTATTCAAAAGAAATATCAAAATTATAATTTCGAAATTTCTAGAGTGCGAGTCCAGAATACGGGCTTGACCCCTGGCCGTCATCAGGGCTCGCGAGCCAGGGATTCATCACACGCTAACGACTTGATAATTGACAGCGCTCAGGCTTGCCCTCGCGTTGTAAATGCCGCTAAATCTACCGCCTGTGTGTGCTCGCCTTTATATTAGACCTAGGGAGATTAATTGGCACAGAATTAGGATGGATTTAAAAATAAATCTGAAACGCTTTTAAAAAAGATTATTTTTTTAAATATTCGTTTAGATTCTGCATTAATAAAGAAAGTATTATTATTGTTTAAACAAAGCTACAAATGCCTAATTGCCTAAGTCGATAATCTAACGCCTAAACGCCATAGTTTAAATACTATAGAAAATGTATATATGAGAAAAAGTTGTTTTGACAGATCGGAAAAACATTTCTTTGTCCCACATCCCTATTTCATTACTAACCCTTTGCGCTTGATCCTACGAGTGTAGTTAGTTCGGCAGTTCCTCCCTTCGCTATTTCGTAAAATGTACAACGAGCATAGGAGGTTAACTGGGGTTACAAGAGATCCCTTATATGCCAGCATCCTCTGAAACCATCAACCAATACGATATATATTTGTCCCGAACGATAGTTTGGAGGTATTGAGATAATAAATAACAGTTATTAAATATAACGTTTAGTGTCTGTAAAAGATTTATTTCGATAAATATAGTCTGAGTTTAATTAATTTATAGTGATCATTTCATTACTTTTTGAACTCACTCGCCATCAAAATTCAGTGTTTGAACTCTTTAGTACAAGCAATAATAAAAAAAAATCTAGAATGAAATTGCCCATATCCTTAACAAATTCTTATTTATCTCGCATGATGACTTCAAAGTTCTATACAAAAGAGCAAACTGCTCACCGTAAGTCGTCAGTAGGTTTTTCGAACGTACAAACTCATAATACCCCGCAGACATATCACTGTATTGAACCATAATCCATATGATATGTGTTCTATTTCTCAAAGAATATAATAGGAATAAATTGAACTTTAAATTGGTGTATATAAGTTGTATAATCGAATGGCATCGAGTAAGCGTATCGGCGACACATCGGTCCGTGGACGTCACGCGCGCCGTTTGTCGCGAGCGGTCACGTTTCGCGGACGGTAGCAGATTGGTGACGTTGGATTTATCGATATATTTACTTATTATCGATCTATCGATAATTACTAGAACCATTTTCAAGAAGACATTTTCATGAATTAAATGCATGCCTTTGGGAAGATATGGGAGATCTATTCGTCCAAAATAAATCAATCTTAAGACGAGGTTCGTTAACTAGGTGTATATGTTATGAAACGTGGACAATTATTATTAAGGGTCTTGAGAATATGTAGACTTAATGTTGCTGATCACCTGGTTCGAAGAAGACTATGCTAGGTTGTTCCCTACGTGATGGAATCCGAAATGAGAATATATATAGGAAAACTGAAGTGACAAGGAAAGGAAGAATAGACCGACGCAGACCAGACGAGATGGACCGATGATCTGGTTAAGGTCACAAGTTGATGTTGACCGCCACGGACTGCTCCGAGTGGAAGACATTAAGGGAGGGGGCATACTAATTTTGTAAACATCAAAAATACAGAAAGATTATATATTCTATGTAGAGACGTAGAGTCAGGTGTGCTCAGGGAAGTTTATTCGGCCCCTTGTTGTTCATCGTATACCATAGACCTTCAAAATCTGTTGAACATCCAACAATTTTATTTGCTGATGATTGTATGCGACATAAATGTAAAAGCGTGTTAACTTATGAAACGGAAATTAATAATGCGATGATAAAACTAATACCATGGTTGGAGAAAATGATCTATTATGCTAATATTAAAAAAAACAAATGATGCATTTTAGACAAAAAACTTAAATTCCTGATGTTCAGTTAAATGCCGAGATGATATAATAGAATCTGTTGCTGTCTAAAGTTTGGGTGAATATCGACTATCAAATGTCCTGGAAAGCCCATATTGTATTTGTTGTGCTAAAATAACAGCTTCATATTCGCTTTATATAGACTGTCTAAAATAGCTAATATTGAAACTGTCATAGCAGCTTACCGTGGTTATGTAGAGTTCATACTGCGATACGGAATAATATTCTGGGGTAATTCAGTCAACAAACTCTACTTTTTTAGACCCGAAAATGGTACGAACCATGAAAGGTTTAAAAACAAACTGACAGCTATAAGCCCTTTTCAAACAATGAAATTATTAACACTTCCTTCTTTATAACATTTACGAAGTGGCAATATATGTTTTGCAAATCAGCATGAGTTTACTAAATTTTCAGAAAATAATTCACTAGGGAGTCACAGACATGGAAATAGAATATGTGCAAAACCATGTAAGACAAAACTATTTACTGTAGTTTCTTTGGCATGGCTTCAAAATATTTAATAAAGTTCCGAATGACTTAAAGTTATTGCCAATTAAGATATTTAAAAAAACGTTTATTAACATTATTATTAGATAAAACTTATTATTCAATTGAGGACTATTTAAATGATAAGCTTTGAAATGACTTCACATGATTTGTAAATTTTTAATATTTTTTGTGCATGATTCGTACGTACAATATTTTAAAAAGTATTGATTGTATAAATTGACATCTTTTTATTTATTTTTACTTTTAAATTAATGTTTGATTATTATTATTATTATTTTGACATTTTATTGTATTTATTCATTTCAAATCAATTGTTATCTAGAATAAATCATGTGATTATATTGTATACCTTGACAAAGGTGGAAATGTAGTGGGACGTATCATAAAATTTTGTCATCTTTACCATGTTTTAACCTATGTTTCACAAATAAAATATTCTATTCTATTCTATTCTACAGCAGTGGACTTTTTAGGTTCTAATGATTATGGATATTTATAACCAGGTGTACAGTGTTGGATTGGGATTCCATCATGAAATTAGGAGATTTTTGAAAACAGAATTAGTGTCTTAGCCATTTACTGAATTCCTGCTCGAATATAACAAATAACAGACACATCGTTAAAAATCGATATGTCACATAGAATCGAACACAACCCTAGCAACAAAGCCGCACAGAATCCGTGGGAAAATCTGTAAGGCTTTTTAAAATCTAGCTAAAAGCGAAACGGGTATACCGTGCTCATATATTAACCGTCCATTATTAGATTACTTATGTTGCCTCGCCTCGCCTTAAAAGTACCTTTGCCTATTTCGGGCGGGCATGATGCATTGATTTCGAACATGATTAGTATGTTTTGGCCCGCGTTATCTTGTACGCGGCGGACTGTATAAATCAAGTCCGACGTTGTTGGGAGATCTAGAGGACGTATTGAACGCTAATGTCATTGGAAACTGTTTTTCTCGAAACGGTTTCAATTTTGAAAAACCCAATACAGACGGGTATGTCGAAAAATGCAAATATGAAGTCTTAGTTTCTGTGTATAGTTTTGTGGATGGTTTTATTTGTAATTGTGAAGAATATCGTCGCCTATGGAAAAGAGTTACGTAAACATTTGGAATTAAATAAGAATTTATAGAGAAAAAAAATAAATCATACAGGATATTTTTGTCTCTACTGAAACTAGTCAAAATTTACTTGCTCGGAATTGTTGTATATTTTCAAGATTGTGATTGCTAATTATAAACGGCTTATAAAGGGTCAATAGATGTTTTTTCTTTCTTTCGTTGGCTTTATATCATTCACCGAGGATTACGCACACGTAATAATTTTTTCGGTCACCCATCCAATAAAGACCATTGCGATAATCTGCTTGACTTGATCAATCGTCAACCGAACGCTCTACCCACTAAACCATCGAGCCAAACATGTATACATATATAAATAACTAAGGTATACCTTTGCCTACCTGTACCTAGTTTACGTTATAACCAACTGCATGGTTCACCAGCCATTACAAGTTCTAGGCTCGAGTAATTTTGTGTTTAACTATGTTCCTAGTACCATGTTCGACGGTTGTGACGTAAAACATAATAGGTTAAGTATGTAACTTTGTAATAGCAATATGATTGCATGAAATAACATAATTTCTTTATTAAACTAAGTAATAGACGGCGATGTTTAGGTGAAAGCTGTTGTCGAGTGAAGACTTTCCTGAGGACAACTTTATTTAAATCTTGAATAAATATAAAGACCATAGATATCTTAGAGTAAGACCTTCGGATAGCGACATCAACGAGGCTGCTTTCTAGGATATATAAAAGAGAACACACGTGTGAAAAATTTTAAAATGAAAACGAAATGACAGACATGTTCATGCACACAAATGTTTGTACTGCCCGGGGATCGAACCCGGAACCCTTGGTGCAATAGCTGACGTCTTAACCATTATCTCAGATGGGTCGTTAAACTGGTACAAAAATTTCGTATCATTATAATCATACTGTTGAAATTGATAAGATGGCTGTACGGTCACGAAAGATCTGATTGTTCATTCATACCAAATAGTAAATACTAGGGCGAAATGTATCACCCCAGTCCCTAGCTTGCAAGTACATTTTAAGCAACATTTATACGGATCGTATAATCTTACCGATAAGTGAACCCTCACCTCATATACGACGTCGCAACCGAATAAGGATCCAACCTTTCGCTCTAAGATAACGGAGGCGATATTTAGTGCGCGGGAACGATGGCAAATCATAAATGGGGCTAATGGCGTGTCTAAGAACTCTATAAACATATAATATCACAAATAGACGGCTGCTGACATACTGTGAAGCAAAGCTAATAAACTACAGTCAGTCCTAGAGTCAGTTAATTCAACGCTATAGGTAAAGATTTGTTTAAAGGTGTCTAGTTGTTTATTATTATTGATCCTTACTTGATTGTTACTTTATTTTTATATACATTAAAATGCATATTGTTATTTTTGTGACCTTAATATGTATATTTTTTGTTTAATTAAAAAGTTTTATATTAATCAAGTTTACTCATATAAATATTGTATTCTTTACAACGTATTCCCTTTATTAATTATGAATAATGTCATTAAAATAACCTGTATTTATAATTTGATTGGTTTCGCAGCTATTTAATTAATCAAACAAAGTGGCCCATTCAATTGACTGATGCGACAAATAAAACATTTTTTTTTCTTTCAATTAGCTACGCTGTGGGAAAATCACCATTCCTGTTATTTATTGAACACGAGTTTCTTTCAATTGGAACAATTATTCGAGTCACTTATGGTTAGTTTAAGAACTGCAATTGCCGTGCAGTCGCAATAGCGCCGAGAAATGTACCTCTGCGGTTGACACTACGTATGTCTGACAAGTTATGTGGCTCAATGGTGCATCTGGGTTAGTCACCAGCAACACAACCAAGACTAGCTACTGACGCAGAACAAAAATAATATAGTTTGGCCAAAAGGTTCTTGGCTTATTAATACTGGCATGGTTAAACAGATTTGTGATTATTTACATACCTATGACATGTATTTCTTACGTTGTATTTTATTAAATAGTATTTGACTTAAATGACACAGAAAAAGACCTCAGTATGTTAATAATATAATTTGGCCAAAATGTTCTTGGCTTAGTTATTACTGGCATGGTCACACACATTTGTAATTATTTACACATCTATGACATGTATTGTTTACGTTGTATTTTATTTAATTATAAAGTAATCATATGTTTATTACTTTTGTGACATTTAATTTAAACTAGTATCTACAGAGCACCATAAACCCTTTGTCTCGATGAAAATTTAGTATTTACTCGAGGTTTACTTTTTTATAGTCATATGTAACCATAAAAAGGTAAGACTATGACAAATCTGTCTGTTCCTTTTTTGCGTATCACGAAATATGCAAAAAAGTGTATGACTTACTATCTATTTTCAAAAGTTAAATTTTAAATGTAAGTCATTGGCTGTATAGTAATTTGGCTGTGCCTCCAGTTATATTATATATGATACTTGTCGTCACTGTCTACGCTTTTACATTTTTGTATTTTGTAGTTCTGTACATGTGCATGTTGATTGTGATTTATTCAATTAACAAATACGGTTGATAAAGAGAGATCAGAGCATTCATGTTATTGCGGCTACAATAGGGATGATGACAATTATTTTTTCCGCATAATAATAGAAACATTGTTAAAAAAATTACTCCGTTAACATTTGAACTCACAGAGATTTTCCAATTCTGAAAACACATTAATAGACTTTCCTAAAAAACGCTTCATACAAATCGCTACCTAGTTATGACGTCACGCATCAGTAATTAGTACGCATAGTTTGTGAATTTTGTACTACAACTATATTAAATGTTGCGTTTACTAAAACGGTTTCATAGCAAAAGTTGCTTTAAATTGTATGCGTTATCCTTTTGTTAACAAATTTTTGACAATTAATGTACTTTAAAAATGGACTTGCCCCTCTAACTTTGAAGACTAATAAAATTCATAAAACATGAGTTTTCGAGCTGAGAGTAAGCACATCGTTATATTTAACCCAGATTTGTAATGATATGAAATAGTTCTTACGATTTCAGACCCAGACATCATGCCTATTCCTAACACCTACTCTATATGTCTTAATAAAACAATTAAGAGATATAATTTTATAGCTCTTCTACTCTCTAATAAAAATGTGGCACTCACCTTATGTTTCAAGAAGGACAAGTCTCTGACAGGCACAGTCCTCCGGGACACTTTGAGCTCGGTCTGCAGTACTTCCATGGTGATCAGCTCTTCAAAGCCGTGTTCTTGCAGCGCGAGACACGTGCGCTGAACTTGTTCTATGCACGGAGAGAACGAGCAGAATCTTCCACCTGGCAATAAAGGTTTCAATAAATAAATACGTAAGTCTTAGTACACAGTGAGTCCCAATTTTCATCAAGGAGTTCGTAGTATGTAGATACTATGGGTATTATTATTAAGTAACGGATAAAGATTTGTTTATGTCATAAAGTGAACGCGACGGTCAGTACGCTCACCTGGTGTTACCTAAGTGATATGCGTGACCATATAACAGTACCTGTCATTACTTTCCGCTAACACTTACTTACTTGTCACCCGAGACGACAGATGTTAGGTTTCTTACCTATACCCAGCAATTTTTCTAGCTACTGTGTCCTCATTCCGAAACACAGAAGTGCAAAACACTATTCACTTTATTATTTCACAGGATGATACCTGGCATTGCAGTGGTCCCTATCTCGACAACTCAGTACCGAGTTCAAGTATACATACTTTACTTATCCCTTTGTAAAAATGGGAGAGCCAAGCTTCAGCAAGAATGAGCCAACTTCGCCCGGAGTGATTCAATGGGTTCACAGAAAACCGGACCGAAATAACTTTGACTTGTGTGTGTGCAAAAACATCGACTCCTCCGTAATACAACATTAAATCCGAATAAATAAAAAGGTAGTAAACAATTTCTGAGTTTGACGTTGAGCAAGCATATATTTTGCGATTAATTTTTAAATAAATATATAGATATCATAAAAATAGTAGGAACGTAAGTGCATCCAACAGCTTCCCAACCTTACCAAAGGTTATCTACGCTCGTCAGTACGAAGTTCTTATTCAAGAACGTTTTTTGCTTTTCTAACAGAGTTTTTCAGCTTTTTTTACTTCATTAAACAATCTCTTCATTAAAGACGCAAGTTCGATCATGTTGTTAGATAAATACCAATAACCACTTCAATGTTTAGTAAGAAAAATAACATAAAATCTATTGTTTGCGGGACTTTAGTCTCGTCTGCCGTTTAGCTTATGATAACAAAAACAAACAAACTTAACATGGGTGACCATGTCGATAACATATTGTAGATTTTTAACAAATAACACTCCGCCAAGAATAAGGATGCGTTGCGACACATCACGAGAGCGACCATACCAAAAACACCGAGACATAACCACGACCACTTCGACAAGAGTGTACGACTGAGAAGAAGAAGAACAAAACGAATTATAAAGCTTACAATCGAGCATCACAGATAACAGGGGCAGAAGGTCAGTGGCATTGAGCACTAACTCGTTGATGTCTTTTGCGTCGAAATGTTTGTAATTGAAAATATATGTGCTTATGTGCATCGACACACATTTTGGCATTTATTTTTATATTGGATCTTTAAGTCTTATAATATGCTTCTGTAACTTTAGTACCTTAGTCGCTGAAGATGCATAACCATTGTGAATAGGAAGAAACGAGCCTGTTCAACACTGGAGTCAAACGACCGCCGGAATCACAATTATAACTTTTGTATATTTTATTATGTACTTTAATTAAATTTTGCTGTCTTAATATCATTATTTGTGTACATTAACCCTAACAGCCCGTAATTATTCGCTACTGGGTTTAGCGCCTACTTAATTTAGTGAAGTGTTTTGCCATAATCTGTAATAGTGTGTGTAATGTAAAAAAACATATAGAACATTCGAACTTGCATCTTACAAATTGGAAGGCTACAGACCACACCAATGAGCCAACTACCGATTAATATTTTTTCTATGTATAATGTATTCATTAAAATTTACAGCAAAGAAGTGTATTTATGTATTGTTTAGTATTCATAGGATCGGTAGATATTTATTATATATTTATATAATCACGGTACTCAAAATACTTCCAAAGCCAATAACTTCATGTACAATCAGATCAAGTTCAATAACCGATCGTTGAAATAACATAATGTGACGCGATAGATCGTAACGGCGACTCCCGATAATGTCCAGGATGTCCAGCGAGCGCTCCTTAACGATGTTTGACCGACGGGCGACCGACCTCGAATGGATGTCTTACATCATAATGCGCGCGCGCACCCAAAAACGAGCAACTCACCGACGTCACACGGATAAAATTAACGCCAAGTTTATTGGAATTCAGAACATTTTTTTTTTAAATAGTCGCTCTGGCCAGATGGTCCGACGACTTGGTTGCTGGTGGAGGCTGGATGAGAAAGCAGAGGACCGGGATACCTATGTTGCGCAACAGGTTTAAGACAGAGAGAAAGACAGACGTGTGTATGCTTACATGTTATTTAGATCATTGTTATGCATAACAATGGGGGAGAAAAAGGAAACATAGTGAGGAGGCATTTTAGGCTTCCAGTAAACTCATTAACTCCGCAATCCGCGTTATTTTATATTTACGCCGGTTTCCTCTGAGGCCGAGGTATTGCAATGACAACACGATTTATTCCGTAATATTGGATTTATTTTAATAAGCACACTGTTGGGAACAAATCTTCTCATATGGGAGAAATTGTTCTCGTTAAACGTTTAGAAAACGAGCAGACCTCTACGATTAATGTGGCAAAATTTCTAAGAGAGTTACGGACATGCTAACAATTGTTTTTCCTATACGCAAATACGGCGATGTCACGTCTAACAAAGTTAAGCAGTCACGAAGTTTAGTCATGAACAATCGCTCCGCGAGGAGACCATTAATAAACAGACACTACTGAACGTAACGAGAAAAAAGCAAGCGTGGAACACTGCGCTACGAACTTGGCTTCGCCACTACCGCATACAAATCCGGACATGGCAATGTCGACAGATGTTTTCATTCCCATGTGATAGCAACGAGATAGAGTACCTTTTTGTTATTCCGATAAATTTTTACAAGTCGGAAACGACATATAGTCTTTTATGCGGCCCGCTTGTGTTATTATCTGTGGCATCTAATCTACCAATAAGGACAGCGGACGTCAGTCACTCGGGCTGCGCGGGCGCATCTCCGCGGGGGGCGGATTCGATCGTTCCATTTTTAAAACGTATCGCGTGCCCGCTTGATATAAACTGTGGCGGTCTATTAGCATAAATGTTGCCCACTTGCTTTGTAATGAAGCTATTATGGAACGGTCGCCATGCCGTTGTTTAAAGGATATGTCGAGACGCATTTTTTTTTTAAATAGTTATTTATATACCCGGATGTCATTTTTTAAATAGTTATTTAAAACAGTGGGAATTTATTTTCTGTCATAAATGAATGGGACGGTTAGCTCCCTCGCCTGGTGGTAAGTGATACGCCCGACCATAACAGAAGCAGTGATGAAAGAAATTTAGAACATAATGAAAATACAAGTCAGTATTCTGTTTTTGGGCTTGTCATTTCTTCGTGATTGTGCATCTAGTTAGTTTATTGTTATATTGAGCCGTAATCACTACATAAACATATTTTACCGGTCACCCATCTGACTACTGACCATTGCGAAACTTGCTTTCCTTGGATAATTGTTAACCGAACGCGCTTGGTGTTACGCTTTTTTTACGACCCCTTACCTCTGTAATACCGAATTTTCAAATAATCTTAATGACGACCAGCATATTTATGAATAAATACTATTAAAACATTTGAAAATATAAAACGCAGTATTACTCAAACAATATGCACCCAATGATATTCTATATATATAAAGGATCTACCACCAGTGCCTCAAAAACGAACTGCCAAGGAGAATACAGTTGTGGGCTCTTTGTTTAGGTAAATGTACGCTCATTCGAAATATGTGTATGTGTGCTGTCACTGCATTCGGAACACTTTTTTCGATTGTTTTGTAAGCATATCACGAATCTATATTTTTACATCATTGTATGCACCCCATTTGTTAAATGCGATACGAGTATGGTCAATACGTGTAGGTGGCAAAATATATAACCTGTATCTTAATGCATCAGCAGTCACGTTGTGGCACCGTACGGCAGTAACTGTGTGAGTAGCTAACACGTATATACTTATTAAATATAAAATAAACTCGTGCTATACACGTAACGGGAAAAGAAGCGTAAGAAAATTTTACTAGGTGGTACTGAGTCGTCTAGGTAGGCACCATCGCGGCGCCAGATATCGTCCCGTGAAAGGGAGTGTTATGCACTTTTGTGTTTCGGGATTAGGGCACTGTTGCTAGTGAAATTACCGGGTATAAGAGACCTAACATCTTTTGTCTCGGGTGACGGGCGCAGTGCGGTATTGATGGAGAATAATAACTGTTTGTCAGTTGTTGGTCTCAATGCCGCTCAGTCATGTTCAGGCGTATCATTTACCACCAGGTGAGCGTCTTGACCGTCCTGTATACTTAAACATTAATAAAACCCCAGCCGAAACTAATGATTTGGTTAGGTGGCGGGTACTCGATGGATGTAGACTCTTTTGGCTTGGCCTGTGTGGAATCCATTAGGGCAGGACTTCGTTGGGCGGTGGATATGTTAGCAAAATCAATAACAATGAATATTTCTTAAAAATAACAAAACGTGTAAGCACCAAAAATAAACATTGGCTACTTTTTTGGTATTGTCATTGGTTGACATTTAAAAATGCTTTATCAAAAATATATTTCAATATACTTATTGAAATCATAATATTAAGTGGAGATATTTATAGGAAGATTAACCAAAATTAATCAGCGATGACGATATGATTACATAGAAGCGAAGGCCGCGTATACATGTTAAAATATAAAAATAAAAGGACCTTATACATTGTGCCCCTTAATAAATATCCACTGACCTATCATTAAGCTAGATCAAAGTGTAGCTCAACTATAATTAAAAGGTTAGTTAAAAACTCGATGCATATTTTTGAAATTCGATAATGCAATTGGATTCCGTGTTTTCGTATTATTTTTATAGACCTTGTTACCACCTTGGAAGAGTTAATTTGTAAACGAGTTAAAGTTTGGGCGTTTTGTGATACGCCCCTTATGTTGCATATTATGTAGGTAAATAATTTCTTTATGATCATGATGAGTATTAGTGACTATCAGGGAAGACTACTTGTGATTAATCTTGTCTGTTTTGTCGAAATGAAAAGAAAAAAATGAAAATGCGTAAGAATACACGTAAAAGGTAAATAAATCATCATACTGGCTATGTATCAACTGACTATGTACTTAAAGTATTTTTTTAATAAGTAATAGGTGTCAAACGAGTATACGGGTTCACGATGTAGTCAGGAACACCGTCGCCCGTAAACATTTTTTTACGGGCAAACTCAGTCTCGCGGTTGATAACGATGATGATGGTAGTTCACAATTTGAGAATGCCAATTCTTTTTATCCTCGACGAAAATCCGTTCTTGTGCGCCAGACATCCCGGCTTTCTTGTTAATCACCATCATTCATCACTCTCGTGCCCTTGTGGCGCAGTAAGTCTTCTACTTCCATACGTCTCTAGCAGCTGTATCACACAAACCCCATTTACACTCATTTGCACAGTATGCAAACCGTGACACTAATCGCAAAAACAATTAATTATTTACATTTTTTGTCTAATTCAGTGCTGTTGATGACATCAGATCGCCTATGGTTTCCAATTTGCAGAGGAAAATGGCCGAATACGTAGGAATCATTTAATATGTTGGTGTTCTTCCGGGTTGTTTGGACGCACAGGGTATGCACTACTTATTTGCATATATGGAGTGAACGCAATACATTATATTTTCTTTGGTCTTCCTCTGTTTATGCATCCGTCCACATTTGGTTTTTGGTCCAATTAACTAAATACAAACTTAGCTGTCGACAGCCCTATCTATAAATAGCCTCTACCGAAAACGTCCAATCAATTTACCTCACAAAGCTTGCGAACACTCGCCGCCGGTATTTGGGCACAGCGAACAATGGCGTTAGTCATCTTGGTGTACCCGGGTCATAGGACAGGAATGCTGCCTAATTGACAGATTGGTGTGGACGTCAGCCGGCCATGCTTGGAAATATAGACTCCATATAGGATACAGCAAGGATATGCTTCGTTCACCATTTATTCAACAAAATTTAGGACGCAAAACGCATCTAATATAACTTATCAACGTATGGATAAGGGTACTTACCTATACTTGGGTGCGTAACATCCTTTTTTACTTGAAAATATTTTTAATTTTATGGGACAGTGTTTTGTATTTAAACAAACGAGGAGAACGGTTCACCCGGTGTTCAACGATACCATCACCAAGACTTACCTTGACCAAGACTCCGAAGTCAAAGCGTGCGTTAGTGACAAAACGAGAAGGGGAGTTTTAGGTCTCCGTTACCCGCACTCACTCAAACCAAAAATAGCATAAAATTAATAGCGGCTAGTTTGTTTTTGTTTGAATCATGGTCAACACAATCAATGACCAATCCACCACACGTTAGGGTCAAGATCAAACCAATTTATTATTTACAAAAATACTTTGTGCGTGTCACATGATACCGAACAATTTTATTAAAGACTACGACGTTACGTCACTAGACACGTTACCAAATTTTACTTCGTTATACGAGTAGTAAGATATTCAACCACGTATCAAGATTGTACACAATCACCATAATCCTACTTTACTATGTTTTCCCACCCGTGAAGTATTTATTTATTAAAATACTTGAGTGTCTATATTACGTGACAGTGAGTGGACTATAATAATACGTCTGAGGTATCACATGACGCAAAGTGGAGTATCCATGTGTCCATGAGAGGCTTTTCGAGTATCAGCACAAGCCTGTCCTGTTCGATAGATTTTGAAACTATTTAACGGAACGTTACGCAACAAGGGCTTTGTGCCATAAGTATCCCATTCACCAGCAATAAGTAGTGATGTATAATCACATATTGATTTATCGATTTCGATGTTATTTTTGGTGATTATAATCAAGACTATTAACAAACTTATTAAAATGTAAATCAAATTTAAGAATAGATATACAAACGCGTAGGAAAAGTAGTTTTTTAATATTTGTGAAAATTCGATCGTAGTTATGATGTCTAAAATTTCAATGCTTTAGTTGATAACGGTTTCTAGAAATTACATACCTACTAAGTTTCAGCGCATTATTTTAATAAAATAAGATATTGTTTTTAATCGTAGTGGATGCAACTGTTTTATCAAATTATTTATCTTAAATTATCGCACCTTTATATGTGGACAAAACTCGAGCAAAAATATTTCTATCGACATCAACAAAACCCATGGTTAACCCCTCACTAATCTAAGTCGATACAACCAACATATCACAATAGCCCCGAAACGCGTCACTAACAATACTGGACAAGCCATTGATGTATTAGCCGAGATAAAGCAGTGAAATCACATATGCGGAGCGCGTAATGAGATCGGAGCACGGTACTGTACCGATTATTCGATCGATATTTAATTGTGACCAATGATCTTGTAAGCAGGGCACAGGTCTTCTCGCAGAGCATAGCTATAGGAGGTTGGGCCGTAATCCACCGCGCTGGCCCAATGCAGAATATTTACTAGGTGGTGGATTCCATTCTGAGTAATCTAAGTATACCTTCCCTACCTACCACCGCAGTGTCAGATGTCGTTCCGTGAAACAGGAGTATTATGTTCTTTTGGGTTTCGGGATAAGGGCACTGTAGCTAGTAAATTGACTGGGTGTAAGAGACCTTGTATCTGTTGATCGGGTGACGGCCGCAAAGCGGCATTGACGGAGGATAATAACTGTCTTTAAGGCTGAGAGCCATCTGCGCTCGCCACTTGCCCGGTGAAGCTGTAAAGGCCATCTGCGGCCAACAGCAGTAGTCAGTTCGAAAAAAAAAACTGTCTATCAGTTGTTGGTCTCAATCAATGCCGCTCTGTCATTGGCATGCCACTTACCATCAGGTGACCATCCTGTACATAAAATAAAGATTGGTTGGTGTGAACGACTATTATCCTAAGAGTGTAACTGGGACCGAAGGCTTCACAGGCCTTAAAGCCGTCGTAATTTATAAACACATTAAGTAGGCTATAATTACAATCAGTCGCCGTAAACTCGTTCACCCTCCAAATAAGGTATAGGCACAGTCAAATGTCAATTTATTTATTTCATGGTTGATAGTGATTTTGTGTTTGTAGTATCATATGACCTAGATATGTGTGCGAGCTTACAATGTTGTTAAGGTCTTTGAAAAGACGTTATGGTATTCTAACCATACATTTTACTGAGTAGGCTTGGTAATAAATCGTATAGGTAGGCATCTACCGAGCGATCATGTCGTGATATAAAAGACGTTTATTATAAACTATTTTGAATAGATAGAAGAAATTCATCATTTCAGCCTCCCACTGCGGAGCATAGGCCTTACCAGGCAGCATAGCCATGGCAGGAGGGGGAGTGTCTGGGGACATAGCTTAGAAATCCACTACGAGGGCCCAGTGCGGAATAGTGCGTTTTAGTTTGCCTTTCAGATAATCAAGCGATTCAGTCTACAATATCCTTATAAAACAGGAAAAAAATCCACAACATGTGGTTTCTCCGTGGGATTTGAACCTACAACCGGACGACGCAGCCTAAGCCCGACACTCAGACAAGAACATAGTGGTAGCTTCATTTGACATTCATAATATATATATATATTATATAATATATATATTACATAGATAGGTTATTTGCGATTGAAAAGAGTAACTACTGAGTTTCTTGCCGGGGTCTTCTCAGTGGAACCAGCTCTCCGAACCGGTGGTAGATTCAAACCAGTTTTAAAATTTATTATTATTTTGACGATTCAAAAAAGTGTCTTGTAAAGACATATTGAATAAAGGATTTTTCATTTCATATTTTATAGATGCACTGCAGTTGGTAAAATAACTATTTTCAAGGTTCGTTCTTAAATAACGTTGCTTAGTACTACGGAATGCTTCACAGCAATTCTTTCAATATAAAAGGAACACATGCATTACATTTCACGCATAGTATAACATTTTCGTATATTATTATTTCAGACAATATACTGGTGGGGTCCGGCGGGCGTCGCCAGGGTGGGCGCGCCCCGCCCCCGCCCAAGGCTGCTCTAGGCACCCATCGGGGAGACTTTTAATTCCTACCACACACCTAGCTTTGAGTAGGGCTTTGCTGGCTGCAATTTTGTTGCAAATATTTTTACTAATATTGGGTAGAATTTTTTCGCGTATACCAAATATGTGAATTTATTTATAGAGTAGTATATTCTAATACAGAATTTAAAGAATTAGAAATAATGAGTAGTATCAAGTACAGGTAAAGTTGGGTCCTCTAATTCGTAGTCTGAGAAAGTATTTCTCAACCGATGAGGGTTTTTGTAATTATTTAAAATCATTTAGTTAATAAAGCTACCAACCGCTCACAAGAGTGGCTTGCCCTCTACCGATTGGTTGTTTTGCTGACGAACTTAATAAAATATCATGACAAACATTAGACTTCACTAATAAGGAGTTACGACTAAGCGAAACCTTCCGACAACGTAACGCCATCTAGTATGTTTTGACATTACAAAAACCCTCATTAAAACATGACAACCCTAAATCCATTATGAAACACCACATTCAAATGCATGTGGTAATTTTATGTAAACAATCCTGGGAAACGGCACGGATTGTGCTGTCTGACTTGGCCGGCTCAAGTGAAACATTGTATACCTGGCGAAAGGTGATGTGGTGCCTCACTAGCTCTATAACTTAGTATTAGAAAAAAATAAAAAAAATAATGACAAAAAAACAAGTTAACATCGTAGTAATTACCAAAATATGAAAATAAAAAAAAACGTTTTAAAAACCTTGTTAGTTTGCCTGTGGTAATTTTATGAAAATCTTAATTTTCAATTCGTATTATTACTCCATTACTATGCCGTATATATTAGTTCATAAGTTACAGAGTCACTCAACAGGTAATGGCGTCATTGCCCGTAGTAACGGAACTATGCATCATATATTTCATAGTAATGAAACTATGCTCGGGGACATTTTTAGGATAAAATTGATGTTATTCGTAAGATAATTAAATAACTTCAATTGTCAAACTCGCCGGATAAGCAAGTTAAAAAGGGCCGTGGGCAGTCACACATGTCGCAGAATCGGTGGCCGTTGGAGTAGACGAGTTCTAGAGTGGAGATCGCATCGAGGCAAGCGTAGCGTAGTATGCCCTCCGGCCCAATGGGCCGACGACTTGCGAAAGGTCGCTGGATGAGGAAAGCAGAGGATCGGATTGTCTAGTGCCAAATAGAGAAGAGCTTTATCCAGCAGTGGGCAGCGATACATTGAAAAGAAAGAAACCCATTTGGTGTAATGGTTGAGACGTCGGCTACTATACTAAGGGTTCCGGGTTCCATTGTCCAATGTCAGTGGGTATTTATTTATTCAAATATTATAAAAAATAAATAGTCACTAATAGCAAGTAGCACTCTAGTTCAAACAGAAACGTATCCTTAATTATCATGTGCTTGTTAATTCAAATAGGTAGTCATCATTAGCAAAGCCGTAGCAGAAGTCAGTTCAAATTTAATGATTAATTCAATAAAATGTTAACGAAACTAATCACGTAGGTTACATCGACGTTTACGTCACGTGCCCTTTGAATTGTAAATGCTAAAAGTTCAAGTAGGGGTACTGAGTAAAAATTCAATACTGTTAAGAGGAAGCCGACATTTAGCTAAAAATATCAAGAACAGAATATCAATACATTGAATGGATTTCACAATTGAATAAAAGCGAAATAAACTGTTGGGAAAAACGGCTTTAATATTATGATTCAACTTGAAAACAAGCTAGATACTGTGACCTACTATCTTTATGCCACTAGTGAGTGTAGATAGATAGATAAATTATTTATTTGCACTAAAAGACATGCTTAGTTTATACACAAAAAATATCTATTGTAATTATGTACATTTTGGAACCTTATAATAATAATTACTTAAAATAATAAATAATTTTATTACTTTAATGGACAGAAGTCACATACCAACAGATGGGCTATTTACGAGTATTTCCTATTCCATACATACATTTAAAATAAATACTTCATTGATATTATGTATGGAGGGCAGTTAATTAACTATCTCAATGGTTCCCGCGTGGTGGGAACGTCTTTGCCCAGAATTGGGGAACTATAGATTTGATAATGTATTCCCAACGTATCTTCACTTTTTCAAACCTATAGTATCCTCGTAATAAAAACATAGAGCGTCGGTGGCTCAATAGTGTGGACTGATGCCTTGTGATCGGGAGGGCGCAGATTCAAATCCCGCCACGTACTCGTGCCAATGTTTGAAATCATATGTACGTTATCCGACGCTCTTGCAGTGAAGGAAAACATCGTGAGGAAACCTGCACACGCCTGCGCATAGATTTTGAATCGCTGGTTGTGCGTGAAGTCGGCCAATCAACACTGGGCCCCGTGGACGACTAAGGCCTATACACTCTTTACGGGTAGGCTCGTACCCCTCGGTGCGGACGTTTAATGAGCTGATTATGATGAATAAAAACATAAGTAGTGTTAGATGAAAAAGAAACGACCAACGCTATCCATCCCTTATCAATTGAAGAGTGATGTCACGTCACTAATATCTCTCTTTTGACATTAGCATTGTACGCGGGAAACAGTCATATTGTAACATTAAGATTTAATCTATCAATAAATGTTGTTTAAACCTAAAGAATCATTTAATAGTAGGTCCAAAATTCAGAAAAAATAAAATTGCCTTCAACTTCAAATGACCAACAAGGTTTCTATATTTTAATACCAACATTTAGCCCGAAATTATATCAGAGTACATAAAACCAGTACTTGGAATCTATCTTATACAAGATAACGGTTCCCAGTACGCGCTCAATTAATTTAAAAAGCATTCGTTAATTTTATAAATGCTGGTGCGCCTAAATCTACGATCACTGCCGATGTGATCTGCGCCTTCTCATTTTCGAAATTAGCAAACGAATAAAAAAACCTATGGCAACCGCCAACAGAGTGGACAAGATAAACGGATATACGGAGAGGTGCTGCGTTCGGGGTAAAGATAACACCATTAACGCCAGAGAGGCTGCTCAGCAAAACGATGGAGCGGGACAACTTTATAAATAATCAAATCCAAAAGCACACAAGAAACAAAACGGATCAAGCGAAAATCAACATTATACCAACAGGAATAAAGTTGTAAATGAACGAACAGAAGGGCTACTCATTAGTCACGAAGATTCGGAAGCAGTTGAAAAGATAGTCGAAGGAGTAACAAGGACAGCACGCGATTGCAGTGATACAGAAATGAGTGGAGTAAAGTTTTTCTCAGCCACCCAGCCAGCAACATAATTAATGATTCTCGAGTCGCAAACGAATTTATAAATTGGCTTTATTCCCTCTTAACAAAGGACATGCGTGATATTACTGATATCGAAATACGCAATGTACGAGTATTTACTAAAACATTGGCCAATATAGATTACAACAAACAATCAGAGTTCGATTTTGTTAAAGTTTTTTGCCCAGTACCGCAAAAATGTGTTTCTGTTGGAAATGTTTCACCGGTCGAATGGAAAAAATTACCCGAGAAAAGAAACACGATTATATAAATAATATTTCACTGGAAGATGAGAAGTTAAAAAAAATGTGTTCGCAACTTCAGCGCTCGCAATGCATTGGTCACGGAAATGCGTCAAGAGCGGCAAATATTAAAAACATTATAATTATTGAATCTGAATATATCATCGTTTTTATTAAAGTTGTAACTTTATTGTTATGTCGCATTAACCCTTTGCCTGCTAGGGGCGCCAGGGTTCCAGACACAGTGGAAAAGCTAATGTTTGTGTGTTACTTTAAAGCGCCTTTGGCGTTCAAGGTTAAAATTTCTATTATTAAAATATCATGTTTTTTTGTAATGTTTCTGACACTGTACTTTTGGTTTCATGTAAATGACAAGCATTAACTGTTGTGAAGTTTCTGTAAAAAGGTAGGAGTGTGCATAACGTACACGTTTTTTGTTCTCTGGATGCTAATTGCCACTAGGAAAACATAATTAAATTTATTTGTTGATAGTACGCGAATATATAGAAAACAACTAGACCAATACAGACTTGTGCATGCAAATAAATATTTGTCATATATTTGATAGTCAAATTATGTAAATGCAATATCATTCTAAAACGTTCCTGCAGGGATAGGCTTTTCCACATAGATTTTGGACCGTACCCTGCCACGCGGGTCCAGTGCGGTTTGGTGACAGGCGAACGATGAGTAGCTTGGAGAGATTGCTTAACGGACCCTCGAATGCAGGGCATCTTTCTTTTCAGAAAATTAGATGTCCTTAACAAACTGAGTAAAATCGTACAAAATGACATTCACTATGAGGTTTCCATGCGGGATTCGAACCCTGGACCCTCTGTTCACGCAGATCGCTATGTCGCTAAACCAACCAATGAAATATCCAAAAGCAATACCGGCTAAATCATCGTACCTAATGAGTTCCATCACCCATGATGCCAATCATACATAAACAAATTCCATTCTCAGCAATAAACAACGTTGTGAGAGAGCATTATTTGTTTCGCATATAATAATGGCATATTTAGTGGGCGATATCAGTTAATACTGAGAGGGTTGGCATAAATCGGCGCGGGCGCAATCTCGCATCGCGCCGCCCCGCCCCCGCCAGTAACTCTCGGCTATCTACCCCGAATATTGTTAATCAGGGTATCATTAGCTCACGTTCGGTGCACACTACATGACATATGGAGTTGGCGACCCATGTGATGGTTGACGTCGGCTACTACAAGAGTTCCGGGTTCGATCACTATGTGGTATAAACATTACCGTAAAAACACAAATTGATTGTTACACACATTAATTGTTAGTATTGGGCTGGATGTGTATTCATGTATAATATTTACGAAATCTGTGTTTGTTGTACAAGTTCTTTGCTTAGATTGGGGAAAGATGGCATCATTTAAATATAGCAAAGTTTCATTTGAATCAGCAGATCAGTGATTTCGTTTCAATTTAATTGTTATTATAGAGCTTTCAATGAGGGGCAAGCGTCGGTGGCTCATTGTTGGTGTGGACTGTTGCTTCTCGATCTGGAGGGTGCAGGTTCAAATCCCACCACGTACCAATATATTTTCGAAAATATATATGTGTTTATCCGCCGCTCTTACGGTGAAGGAAAACATCGTGAGGAAACCTGCGCACGCCTATGAAGAAATTCAAAGGTTGTGCGTGAAGTTGGCCAATCCTCATTGGGCCCGCGTGGACGACCAGAGTCTATACACCCTTTACGGGTAGGCTCGTGGCCCTCGGTGGGGACGTATATGAGCTGAGGATGATGATGACGGGCGAGCGTGTTAGATAAAACATCTTTTATCTAACTTAACCAATCGGTCAAGTAAGGCCACTATAGCAATGGTT
This sequence comes from Leucinodes orbonalis, assembly GCA_019425675.1. Lineage (NCBI taxonomy): Eukaryota > Metazoa > Arthropoda > Insecta > Lepidoptera > Crambidae > Leucinodes > Leucinodes orbonalis. The sequence continues at coordinate 16,528 of PQWD01009909.1, read as the reverse complement.
GGCCAATGATGGTTGCCTGAAAAATTGTAACCCGAGTTTCCCTGTGCTTCGAAAGCACGTTAATTAAGCCGTCGGCACCGGCGACGATAGAATGTTAGTCTTTAACATTTATAGATTCTGAATGGACTAGTATCCATAACAGGCCCTAGGGAGTGAACCGAAACTCACCATGCAGGCCCTATTTTAAATGAAACATTCACACTGCACTTTCTAGCCCTATAGGATCTAGCTTCTAATATATGTAGATTACATTAGAGGCTAGGAAGTGCAGTATCAATGTATTATTTAAAATGTGTCGCAAGCCGCTTAGTATTGTTCTCATCTAGTAACTGTAGCGATAATTCTCGACATTAGCTTCTCCTGGCAGTTTATTACCGTTGCTGATCTCTGCGACTATCCTCATCCTCATGAGCTCATTAAACGTCCCCACCGAGGGGCACGAGCCTACCCGTATAGGGTGATTAGGCCTTAGTCGTCCACGCGGGCCCAGTGCGGATTGGACGACTTCACACACAACCTTCGAATCTCTTCGCAGGCGTGCATGAAGGTTTCCTCACGATGTTTTCCTTCACCGTAAGAGCGTCGGATAACGTACATATATTCTAACTAACGTACGTATACTCTGCGACTATGGCTGAGATATATTTTACACTTGATTCACAGTTCGACAGAACAACAGTACTTACCAACATTAATAGCGATTAAAACCTTTTGTACAACTAAATAGCTTTAGTTAACAAGCAATAGTTGAACGAATTTGTATTTTCTGTGCACGTATTTAGTTTCTTACAAAATAATACAAATTGACATTAAATATAAAAGTCTATAAGCATTGTGACCTATCCGTATTAACATAGAAACTGAGTCATGGACTGCGGGATTGGTATTTCGTACCTTCTTGAGTTTAAATTCACTCAACGGGAGTGTGGAACACTCACTCACTCATTCACTTCAAATTTATTCTCGCATATAGTCAGAAATAATGTTCATCGTGAGAGAACTTATGCTAAACTAAATTATCAATTTGAAGTGGCAGTGGCCCCCCTGGCATGTATGATGCGGGATCAATGGCAGTCCAAATAAGCGAGGTCTAGAATAGACCGCATGGTAAGTGTAGCGTTGGACGTCCTCCTATCCAATGGACTGACGTTTTAAGAAAAGTCAATGGTAGAGGCTGGCCGTGTAAAGCCGAGAACGGTGATGTTTGGCCTAAAATGGGGAAGGCCTATACTGAACCCCAAGAAGATCTGTATAATCAAGTACTAAACCTCATGGTCTTTAGTAGGTAGCACACCAGTAGAAATTAGCGGCACAATTGTATTACACGTAATCCTCCCGTGTGAACCTGCGCCTGCGCACCAGCAGATGGCAGCGCGCGCGCTCGATACGCCATAGCGCACCGATACAGATAAAGCTAACGGGGAGGCGCTGCTATAAATCCAAAAACGAACCCAACTATGGCCGTCTCGCTCGCGCAACTGAAAAACTAACCCCTAGAGAGCTGGTTGTCTCGTTTGATGTAGTGCGCCTGTAATGAATTGGCCATGAGCTAATGCTACTTGGACGATATCTGTATGCTTTCTTGTATTATCAAATTATAATCTAAAAACCTGTATTAATCTTAGAAACTGTTGGAACAGTAAGACCAATTTCAAAATCTTTTAAGGGAAAGTGTAAGCCTCTATCATTATTAAATTAAATTGTAGTATTTTTTTGTAAAGACTATCCCATTTTAATATAAAATCGGGTAATATACTGTACCAAATCGCTACTTCACAAAAGCAAAACGTTTAAACAAAGTTCCAACAGCATTAAATGTATCATTAACCCAACAGAACGTACTCTTAAAAAGATATATTCTATTAAGGAAATGCAATGTATGTAAATGCATCATTTTCAGTAAAACGTGGATTGTATATTTCTAATCGCAAATAACGAAATTGTCAAATACTCTTTTCGGGAGATCATCATAAAATCGTTGAGTACTTGCTTGTTTGGTTTGCTGTGTGTATATATTCGATACAAAGCGAACGAACAAACAAGAACCAGAAACGATGAATATTTGCTATAACATAATGCATACAATCCCAACGACCAATACTCAACAGCATCAGTACGGCGCAATAAAGTATTTTACAAGTGATACAAGAATGTGAGGCAATCGGCAGGCCGGATCTACCTCGGTGCTTTTACATTATAAATACTGCGCTATTTATTTCTGGGAATCAGCTGGGCATCATCAATATTGGTTCGGATATTGCGGTCCACTTGGGTGTATCGCGAGTGCTTATGAGAAATGCTTTTTGTCTATGCCTTCGATGTATTTTGGCATTTATTTTCCTGTTCAACTAGAGTTGCTTTATAACTAATAACTGACGACGATTTGTGTATTAGCTTATACTCGAAGTTTAGGACATGTGTATGTACATGTCAGTTTGACTTTTCAAAAAAGATTCCAACAGTCTCATACATCTGGGTCTATTATTGTGTTTACAAAAAGAAAATGATATAAGTATGTTTATAACCTTATTGTTTAGTTGACATGGATCAAGTTTGTACTTGCTCAATTTGTAGACCTTAAACTAATTACCTTTTTCAATTAATATGGTGATGTATGTTTCTACTAAAATCGAAAACGATTGCCCTTTTCAATATTACCAAAACAAAATCGAAAATAGAAAGCTACCAACAATCCAAAGACCATAGTCATTGCCATATAATACCAACACATAAAACCCAATCAAACAAACAATTCGCACCCGATAAATTAAGCCTGTACGCGTACGCAACTAATTACGAGTTTTCCGTTTTAGTAGCGGAACAAGCGCGCGCCGACACCCGTCGCGTATAAGGCGAGGCGCTTGCGCATGTCGCGTGTCGATGTACTGCGTATACGCTATATACAACTGTGACAGTTTTTATGAACGGCTGGAAATATCTCGACTCTTTAATGCTTATGCTTGAACTTTCGGTGGATTTTAGCGCATGTCAAGGAACTAAGTCTTTATTATGTTTAGGTCCATAAATAAATGAATATTGACACAGACATTTATACAGCGCCATCTAGTCCCAAACTAAGAAAAAGCCTGTAATATGTTTACTAAAAACGGATAAACATACATACAACCTTTTTTTTTGTAAATACGTACATATTATACATAGAAAACACCCGGGCTAATACAAACTGACATGTTCTTGCACACAAATATTTGTACTGCCCGGGAATGGAACCCGGAACCCTCGGTGTATTACCATTACACCAGATGGGTCGTCAAAATCACAGTTCATGGTCAGCCCATAACGTCCCACTGAAGAGCCCCCACCCTTCCCACAGAGTATAGATATGGGGAAATTGGGCATTAATCAACTCGTCATCATCATCAGTTCATTAAACGTCCCCACCGACAATGTTATTCTGTATATATAAAGGTAGATACGCCATCCATGCTTCAAAAACGAACCACCGAAGAGAGTACAGTTTGTACTCTTTTGTTTAGGTAAATGTGTTCGAAATTCGAAATATGTGTATGTGTGCTGTCACTGCATTCGGAACACTTTTTTCGATTGTTTTGTGAGCATATCATGAATCCATACTTTTTTACATCAATGCCCACCGAGGGGCACGAGCCTACCCGTATAGGGTGGGTAGGTTGGGTATTAATCAACTACGATGGCCCAATAAAAACGACTATTATCCTCAAATTGTAACCAGGAGGAGGGAGGAAGAGGCTTTACGTGCTCTTTGAAGGACGGATTCTGATTAGGTGATTCAGCCTTCAATTTTCTAGGTAAATTGGAAAAAATCGCACAAAGTGACTTTCAATGATCTTTCCAACCCTCGACCCCCAGACTACCAACCAATCGAAAACCATCATTCAGACAAACTTAACAGCAAATTTAACAGCGAAGACTTGGCTTGCTCGTGCACTTGAAGGATGCACCACGTAAGATAGCAATTGAAATTATATTAATTAGATAGTTCTGTCCGCCGTCCAATTATTTTAATATTTTGAAAAGCACAAGACCATAATTAATTGTTACTGAAATAACAACTAATCGATTAACTTAATAAATCGATAATGTCTACACAACGGTGTAACAGTATAACATAAATCATACAGAACTGAAGTTTTACATCAGAAATAAATACACACAAAATGGAACACGAATAAATTTAAATATAGAACGGCAGACCTAAATCAACATTGGCGCGTAAACGCAACTGCCAGTGCTATTCGAATTTAGAGCATCGAATAAATCGAGTGGTGAATCGATTCAGACCGCACTTTTAATAAGGCATCTATTCATTTGACAAACGTGTGAATGAGTTTTATTGCCTTATGCGTTGCTTTGGCGAGAGGCATTGGTGTGTCCTCTAATGATATAGTGGAAGCTTGGGCATTTAACGCGCCGTTTACGTACAGCTACAAACGGTTGCAGCTAATGTTTTGGTATAGTTAATGACGCCTCTAAGCCATAGAGTTCAGTCGTAGAGAATCGAGGAGAGTTTTGTAGTCAGATTTTATTACGTGACTACCGCTGGTGTATAGGCTGAAGCTGTTTGATGATTCTTGGGCCCTTCTTAATTATTGTGTCTATATCCAGGCACATTTAAGTTTATCTACATGGGAAAGGTGGAATCCCCGGAACCGAGAAATTGAAGTGTTTATGCACTTCTGCTCGGTCAGAAGGCACTGTAGCTAGAAAAATTACTTATTAAGAGACATACTCTTACTAACAAATGTCAGCTCGAGTGACGAACGCGGTCGATGTTGACGAAAAATAGTTATTACCTACAATTAAACATGGCAAACATGTCACTTACTACCATATGAGCGAACTGGCATTAACATAAAAAATACGCTCATTCGAAACATATATTTATGTGTGCTGTCGCTGCATTCGGACCACTTTTTTCAGTTGTTTTGTGAACATATCACGAACCTATACTTTTTACATCATTGCCACCTATATGTTATAGATGCCAATAAAACATTTAATCATACAGTCCTTCTGTACTCAACTAATTCTATAATCGAGTATCTGGATACTTATGGTACAAGTTTATTACATTAAGCCGCTTTTAAACTTGCAACGAATCGATTGTTGAATGTCTGACATCGTGTTAGGTGAGAACAGATAGCTTAGAAAGAGTTGTACACGGCACGGGGCGAGCGCTCAGTTGGAATCATGTCGTAGTGCCTTAAACATTTGTCTTGGCTTACAAGTCAGGGGTCCATGAATTGTGTTATATCACTTGCTGCAAATAGTTTCGAGGCAAGACTTTAGTTATGAGACAGACTTTAGCACTGAGATTTTTATGGGGTTTGAAGAGTGCGTTAGGTCAGTTGTCTTAAAATATTTAATCTCTTTGTTAAAACTTTCTTGAGTTTAAGAACAGCTTCTTCATTGTTCCATTTAGACCTCCCTTAATGATTACTATAGGATTTATACGTAAATCCTAACTTAATTCTAAAACTTTGCTAACCGACCTACGGCAGTCTGTTAATGAATATGATTAAATAAATCGAGTACTAATTTAAGTTCGATTTTTAATAGGTTTACGAAGGATGTCAACTGCTAGGGAACGGCCCGCGTGGAAATCATTAGGGGAGGCCTTTGTTCAGCAGTGGACATATTAGGCTGCAATGATGATGATGAAAGCTGTCACAATGCTCTTCAAGTAATTAAAAGTTCACTGCTGAATAGATTTCCCTATTTGTGCCAGGAGTTCTGGGTCTTTACTTTTCAAATGAAGTTATACAGAAAAATAATTTTCAGTCAATCATCACAATGGTGTAGACTGTTGCCTTACGATCGCGAGGGCGCAGGTTCAAATCTCGCCAAGTACGAATATGTTTTCGAATTTTCGAAATTATATGTACGTTATCCAAAGCCCTTACGGCGAAAGAAAACATTGTGAGGAAACCTGCGCAAGCCTTCGCTGGTAATTCCAACTGGGCCCGAGTGGACGACTAAGGCCTATACGAGCCTACGCTCGTGCCCCTCCGTGGGGACGTTTCATGAGCTGATGATGATGAAACTTCGTTATGAAGTATAACTCTCACACTTAAAACAGGACCTCCTACCTAGTCAAACAGTGACACGAGAGATAACCTAGTCACACAGTGATCTGTTCGTATGAAACTGATAGAGAGAATAACATGACACAGTAGCCCCTTAACATAGCGTGGGTTGTCTGCATAGTTGCCAACTTACAAAAAAAAGCACATGCAAAGTGCGAGTCGGACTAGCCCGTGGACGGTTCCGCAGTATCAATACCATATATTTTTTACTTAGGCACTTATTATAGGTTTATTTTGGGAAATAGCACCTATTATGACGCATAAGAAAAACTACAGACCAGATATAGTTCGAACCGAATTTCGTTGTAAGATTACGTGGTTATCACGTGTGAGTTCTAAGAAAAAAAATTTTGAGTTTCAGTTCAATGTATGGGAAACCCCAAAATATATTTATTTTTTCAAATTGCTTGAAAATACCTTATAGCGGTTCACACATTACATATACTTAGGATGTGACATACGAACGGACAGACAGACAGACGGCCATGATGAATCTATAAGGGTTCCGGTCTTTGCCATTTGGCTACGGAACCCTAAGCAAGGCCCTGATCGATGGATGTCACCGTCGTCGATCGCAGCGGAGAGATAGTGCGCTTATTGTGTCTCGGCCCAAGACAGAATGCAACGATTCTGTGTGTCAAGCCTATCTGTCACAGTTAGACGTCTGAGTTGGAGAGAACGTTGTACGAGTTTAACGGTTCTTTAGACTATAGTCAAATTGATTAAATTTTGAATTTTGTTCCATTACACGTTTGTTATCGAATCCGATTTTTTTGTCTTAAAGTTTATCTACGATCAGTTTTGTACACTTTTAGCAGATTTGTTGAAAGTTTCCTGACTAGGTAGAGCGCGACTACATTAAGTCATCTACTCTTTTTTAAATTAAGTTTCAATTCCCCCATTGTGCCCTTGCGTTCAGTGTGCTAAGCTAATATGTAATATGTAACGTTAAAAATAAATCATTGCCTGGAACATTATCTGAACATTTTTACTCGTCGTTCAAGCATTAAATGGTCAATGTAAATGTTATGATTGGGTCACACTGATGGCTAACGTCTAATGTCCATTAGCGTGATAATTATTACGATTGCCAAATCATCGCGTTAAGTGGTGGCTACACCTGAAGTTACCGTCTATTGTCGCGATAATTAATGGCATTAATCCCGTTAGTGTGGTCCCAACATTAAAGTGTAGTAGCATTTCATTTTAGTATAATCTAAACTAGTCAGATTATAATGAAATAAAACTTTTCCAACGGTATTCTTTTTAAACGCGATATTTTGAAAACATTCTGAGATCATAATTCCACGTTGTCACAAATGACGTAAGGCGTCTTTGGTGAACTAAGATCTAGTACTTATCCATAATAATAATAAATATCCACTGACATTCACACAGCGTCATCTAGCCCCAAGTTAACCGTGAAGCTTAGCCTGTATTATGGGTACTAAACAACGGATAAACATACTTATATACATTTTTTTTGGTAAATACATACATATTATACATAAAAACACCCAGACCATTACAAACAGACATGTTCATGCACACAAATGTTTGTACTGCCCGGGGATCGAACCCAGAACCCTTGGTGTTGCAGACCTCTTAACCGCAACACCAAATGGGTCGTCAGATAATGTTTTGGTTCACTATATTGTTTATATTAAGTATTATCTATTTCATCATTCATGATTGGTTTCTTGTATGTATTAACTATAAATATCTAATCCAAATAAATATTTATGTAATAATCAAAATGTTTTTTATGTATACTTGCGACGAGTTGATGTATCCAGTAATTGATCAAAATAATACTGACATTTTTTATGGTATCTACCCAACGGAATCATATCGATTAAAAATATATTTATAACTAAGTTAAGTGAATTGTAAAGCACTTAATTCAAATGCCGAATAAATAGGAAACTTTGTTAATTGCATTAAATATCAAGGGCATATAAACAATGGCCATTAAACCACTCCCTGCTCTTATGATACATTAGATAGCCTTAAAAACATTTCCTTTAATAAATTAAACAGCATATGACGTCAGTCGCCTTCTTACCAGGAGGGCTGAGGTTCAAATCTCGTGACGTACCAATGTGTTATGTGAGAAACCTTCATGCACGCCTGCGAAGAGATCCGAAGGTTGTGTGTGTGAAGTCGTCCAATCCGCACTAGGCCCGCGTGGACGACTAAGGCCTAATCACCCTATACGGGAAGGCTCGTGCCCCTCGGTGGGGATGTTTAATGAGCTGATGATGATGATGACGTCAGTGCAGGGCTTATTACCAGTGGCATGCACAGATATTATGAGTAGGGAGGGTATGCAAAATGAGTGACATTAATCGCAAAAACAAATAATTTTCATTTTTGTCAGATTGAGCGCTGTTGATGACAGCAGATCGCCTATGCTTTCAAAGCTGTTGAGGAAAATGGGCGAATAAGTGGGAATTAATATGTTGGCGATTTTCCGGGTTTTCTGGACGCACATATATATATATATATAATATATATCCACTGTCATTCACACAGCGCCATCCAGCCCCAAGTTAAGTGTGAAGCCTGTATAATGGGTACTTAACAACGGATAAACATAATTATATACATTTTTTTTGTAAATACATACATATTATACATAGAACACACCCAGTCCATTACAAACAGGCATGTTTATGCACACAAATGTTTGTACTGCCCGGGGATCGAACACAGAACCCTTGGTGTAGCAGCCAACGTCTCAACCGCTACACCAAATGGGACGTTATGCAGTGTGGACGCCACTGCTTAAGACTGCTTACATATCATATCTATGGAGAGATTGGGTCGTATGATCCACCACGTAGGAGACAAAAAACACGCACACATACAACATAATGGTACTATGGGATATTTAAAATCCCTTATTTTTAGTGTGCACAATTCATTGTAATTAATGATATTAACCTATCATCATCATCAGTTCATTAAACGTCCCCACCGAGGGGCACGAGCTTACCCGTACGCGGGTGTATATGCCTTAGTCGTGCACGCGGGCCTAGTGCGGATTGGCCGACTTCACGCACAACCCTTGGATCTCTTCGTAGGCGTGCGCAGGTTCCTCACGATGTTTCCCTTTACCGTAAGAAAGTCGGATAAAGTAGTACATATAATTTCGAAAATTTGTAAACACATTGTTATGTGGGGAGGACTTGAATCTGCACCCTCCCTATTGGAAGGCAACAGTCAACACCATTGAGCCACTGACGCTTTTGGTAATTAATAGATGAAGCCAACATCTAGATAGTTGAAATCTATTGATAAAAATTTAAATGTATTTATATGTAAATTACAAACACATCAAATGATGTTCAATAGATACAGTGTATTCATTCATAAATCAGCGAAACAAACCACAGTCCTGAGCGCTCCACATTAATTACCACTAAACTAATATAGGTAATTACGTCGAAACGTCTTCATCCTTTAAAGGTTAATTGTACGATTGATATCGCGGAATCCTGATAATCCGATTGACTCAGCTCCAATTGCTGTCGAAGTATTGCATGAGACCATCGATTACACGCATTTAAAGCTATAATTCCCTATTGAACTGTTAGCAGGGTCTATTAAATAAGTTTATACCTGTCGACGGGCCACTAAAGTTGTTTGAGTTAGTGTACCGAGTTATTGCTAAACTTGGATTGCAATGAGCTTAATGTTTGGCCGTTTAATGTGTAGCAGACTAATATATATATTATGGGCAGTGTTTTGTTTGGTTGAGAAGAAGTTTAAATGCGATATCAATCAATGTCCCGATGAGACCAAGCCAACCTCCGGCACCAGGGCCTCACAGCAAACCGACGTGAAGTAATGCACCTAAGTCAAAATCCTCCTCCTTTTCCTCATATTTTGTTCGCCTCTCATTATTTTTAGGTTGGCAACGCACTCGTAGTAGTATGTCCTGCGTAGCTACGCTATTTGCCTAACGTCGTATAACAACGTGAGCACGCGATCAAGCGTCACGCGCCCAATTAATTGGCCCATGATGTCAGTATCTCTTACATGGGTTTTTCACTCACAACAATTTGGGAATCGCTGACCTGTGCTATTTTACTGCTTAAAAACTTTGACAATCCGTGTGCCCAGCCATGTTACTGGCACGCAGCGTGCTAACGTCATATAACAATGTCAAAGCTAGCAAGCAGGAATCGCTTGTCGAAGAAATTAGGCAGTGATGACTAAGTACTGGTGTTAACGTCGCATAATGTGCGCGAGCGGCCGTCGAACGTCCAACCAATTGGTCCGTGCTGTCGGGTGCTTTTAGACACTTACAGGGGATCCTGCTGCTACACGGGGTTTCAAACTCAACAATTGGGAATCGCTGACCTGTGTCTTTTTTATTGCTATAACAGTTTGAGCACCCGTGTGTCCTGTCATGTTACTAGCACGCCACATGTCGAACGTCGCATAGAGTATGAACAATTAGTCCGTTCGTGTTGGTGTCTACAATACACTTCCTTTCTACTACATGGGGTGTTTTACTCACAAGACTTGAGAATCATTGTCCATTGGCATTTTTTGCTACAACAGTTTGAGAACCAGCATGTTCTACCATGTTAATGGCACACCGAGTGTCTAACATCACATAATAACACGAGCGCGCGAGCGACCGTCGCGCATCCAATCAATTAGCCCGTTCTGTCAGTATCTTTTGGCTACATTTGATCCAGTTAGACGGGATTTTTACAACACTTTAGGAGCCGCTGTCCTTTGCAATTTTAATGCTAAAACATTTTGAGAACCAGCATGCCCTGCCATGTCTAACGTCGCATAATAACACGAGCGCGCGAGCGGGCGTCGCGCGTCCAATCAATTGGCGCGCCGTGATGTCTTCATCGGAGGCCCGGGGGCGGTACGCCCTGCGCTTGCGCACCTAACAGCGCGCCGTCTATTGTAATTCCATGGAATACCTCTTTGTTAATGTTTTCACTTTGGTAGCGTATTATGAACGTATAATATTAAGGTCATCGACATTGCTCGAAGGCCGGTCATGCTGGTCAGTCCAGACATTGGAGCTGCAACGTGTTGCCTTTATTTTGGAAAACTAAGTGGGATGTCCTATGCAAGCGACACATTGAGTCTCTGGCCACAACTGTCTTCTCGAAGTCTCATCTCGCTGTCGGCAGATTTTGAAATTCAATCATTCAGTATTCATCTATTCACCAAAGAGAGCTGATGGGGGAAGACTTCAAAGACTTGAACACCGCGACATAGCATAGCTATCATGATGTGGTCATGANAGAGAGCTGACTGAAGACTTCAAAGACTTGAACACCCGACATAGCATAGCATATCATATTGTGGTCATGAAGTAATTACTATCTCCGGGATATGCAATTTGGTTGAGCTCACTTTGCTATAGAATCATGGATAAACTTACCTACTAAAATGGTTAATTGCACCATGATGATGCAATACATTCTACTTCGGGATCGTGCGACATAGTTCATCGTCCTCGAACATCCTCATGCGAACAGCTAAGAGTGAAAATTTCGGCCAGTGGATCTGTTTACTGTGGTGTATATATTTTTTATCTTATATGCGTGGTCATGTTTATGTTGAAATGTATTATTTACTTATGTTCAATTAAGCAAGTAACATTGCATAATCTCGCCTTTTTGATTTGTCTGGAAGAGATCACGTCAAGCGATAAGACCGCCTAAAATTACATTTCTTTCGCCTTTCGTCTTGTTGATATTCTATGTTTGTGAGGTTGTCTAGAAGAATCGCTTCAAGCGATAACCCTAAAATGCATAATTTTTTTCAGTAATTGTTAACGTTTTTTTATGTGTGCAATAAGAGTTATATCTATCTATTTCGGTCACAACTCCATGACCTGCGCAAACACTGCACCGCCAAGTTCCCCAGAAACGCTAACGCTAAGCACGGATACGATTTATTTTGCAATTGAAAGGCACTTAAATGATCACAGCGCGGGAAGGCAACAAATCCAAACAATTGAACAGGATCGGCAATTACTGAAACAATGCGTGCGAGGGGTTCGCGCCGGCACGCACACGCGGACCGCACTCGTTATTGGAGCGGTAATTAGGGAGGTTCCCACGGCCGCAGGTGCTCGCAAGAGGTGATAGTAACCTCTGTGCACCAACCTAGGTGTATGCACTGATTTTGAATGATTAACTAGGTAGTAGACTCGGATTGAGTCGTCTAGTAGGTACGCCGTCCAGATATCGTCTCGCAAAAGATGTGGTTTCTGTGTTTCAGCTGAGGGCAACGTACAAGTAAAAAAAGTATGGGAGACCTAATCTGTCGTTTGGATGGCGGTTACAAGCGTGTTGACGGAAATCGTAAATACATACATATTATACGTAGAACAATCAAACTATATAAACAGACATGTTCCTGCACTATATTTGTACTGCTCGGGATCGAACCCAGAACCATGGTGAGTAGCCGACGACGTCTCAACCATTACCAAAGGGTCGTCAAATGGGATGATGATGCTACATCATTAATATTATTTAAAGCAATACAATATTATATAAATTCTTTATTCTATATTTTACATTGGGCCATTAACAAACACTAACGAAGGAACACATGTAACGAACATACTAAATTAATAAATACTACGTAAACTAATTTTTTTTCAGTCAATGGAAACCTTTACAATAAACAATCAACACTAACAGGCTATTGGGTTCCATCAGAGTAATTAGGCCGGTTTCCCACGGGCCATCGGGCCAGAGCGCGGGGTGAGCAAGTTCAGGACGGAGTTACTAGTTTTGCCTAGATAATGGTGACAGATGTTCACGATGTTTCTAGGATACATTTTGATTCACACTTAATGGTTTAAGGTATATAAATTAACTTGATCAATTATAACTAGCTGTGCCATGCGTATTACCCGCGAATAAGATATTCTCCTGCTTAATATAACCTTAAATCGCATTGGTGATCGAAATTATGGAGTAGACCACATTCTAGGCCGACCGCGCTTTCCTCACATTTTAACTCCGTTTTCAAGTTGCCCGTTGAACGTGAATATTTTTTTATAACGTAGAAAGGGAAAAATATTTATCGGTAGAAAAAGCAGTAGAATGTGGAAGTACCCAGAGAAATATCAGCTGGAACTCCTCAGTGCTTCGGACGGCACTTTAAGTCCAACGATGCTTAATGTGGCACGTTAAGTCTTTGATAACTAACTTAGATTACTGCATTGGGCCGCGTGGTGTGATAGTGCCCAATCTCCCTATAATATGTCGGGTAAACTGATATGCTCTAAAGTAGGGCATTAATGATGATTAAGACTAGAAAAATACCCAGACCAGTATCTGCACAAAGTTTATTCAGCAGATTCCTCGCTAGGCACCTTTAGATATTAGTTTTGCTCTCAAACACCGTATGCCTGACCCTGATTGCTAAGGTAAATAAGGTTAATAGAGGTACATCTATACTGCGGTACTGTTGATAAGTACCACTAATGCCTCCAATGTATATGGCAGATAGTAGCCCCTTAGTTTTCATAAACTTCTTTAAATTATTAACCTATTAAGGTAAAATGTACTTATAGTTTGAATTCAAATTGCGTTTCTAATGTTACCAACATTCAAAGGCCCGTGTATAAAATTCCAAGTGCGAACAATTTGTAGTGCGCATGCTTGGCGTGCTCCATAACATTTGCCTCTAGATCCACGCTGCGTGTGCGCTGCTGCCGCGGCACTTCTACCTAGGTTGCCAACGACAGAAAATTGGTTTTTCTTTATACATATCATATTCAAAAATTATATCTCTTTCGATTCCACTACGGACAAAGATTCTGAAAGTAATGCGAGTTTCGCAGAGTGTTACAAAAGGCCTAAATCTCTACCTGATCCCTGTATATTCTTTGCCCCCTTTATATTCTCATTTAAAGGTCGTGAAGCACAAAAAATCGTGATCATAGGTGGCGGATCATTTAACATCATGTGAACCGTCTGCGTTTGCCTGCCTATAACTCTTAACTCACAATGCTTGAAAGAATGATCAACGTGATTTTAAAGCACGGAGGAAAAAGATGATGTTTCGACCACAAAACATCTTCGTTTAGTAGACAGCTAGTTAGGTAGCTAGACCTACGTATTTGAGAATATTATGATTATTTAAATATTATGAAAACATGTTTATTTTGAGTAGGATAAATTTGTGCGTTGCTTGCCATTTTATTCTTATTCCACAAATAATCTAAATTGCCAACCTATTCTTGCATGTTCCGCTCCATATGTCGATTAATTACCAACATAAATGATTATAAAGTGTAGCCATTATTCGTAGGTGTAATAAACTAACGGTCCTTAAATTTGTTATAAAAAACAATAATAAAACGAGAATTTAATGAACGCAATACAATGAGTGAAAGCTATAAATCAAAGGTTTCAATCAGCTTTTTACGTCATTAAATCCAATTTTTTAACATAAGAATGACTTCAAGAATAATAATATTTTTCCATGTGATTCATTGTTATATTACAAGGGTTAAGTGAAGCCTTCAGTCGCTAAGCAGTTACATCCCGGCTGCTATCATTTAATTGTAACCGTTAATACCCTCCTATACAGTATTTGTACGTATTTATAATATTACAGAAACTTTTTAAAATTATAAGTGTATATATTTAAATAATCATCCCTAAAATCAGTTTCGTTCATGTCAACCACTTCTGTAAAACCAATGTCTACTTAGAATTTGTGGTTTCATCCGATACCTTACAATTACCAATCAACTGCAATCAAAAATACAAACACAATTCTAATGAAGTTCGATTAATATTGAATTAGTATCTTTAAGCAATGCACGGCTTCAATTGTAATTACTTTTGATTTAGTTATCACGTTCCCTATATTAATGTATTACCTTAACTAATGTTTACACTTACATTTATGCCTGATTAAATGTGTTTAGCCACGTTAGTTTACTACGGTAGAATCGAACGCTCGGATTTGAATAGAATATTACTTGAATTGTAATAAGACTAAATCTTTCAAGATAAAAGCATTGTAATTGAAGGAAGTGGTATTGGTTTTGTCGTAATTATCAGCTTACATTATAACAATACCGTTAGTTGTGAAATTAATCGAAATAGTCTTTTGAATTACGTGGCTGCAATGAGCATTACTAAACAAATATGTTGATTTCACAAAGTATATGAATAGTTGACCATTACTGTCAACACAAATGCATAATAAAAACAGTTGTAATCTTAAAAGAATTGAAATATTAAAAAAAGTTTATTCTATTTCCCATAGAATGTCCATTGTTTGTTACACTATGATCATCATTAACTTGATCAATTGAAACAAACAAAAATTTTTCGTTCCCCTTTACTATTGGTCCTATTTATATATATATATAATATATATATATAGTCGTGTGTGTGAAGTCGTCCAATCTACTAAGGCCTAATCACCCTACGTAGGCTCGTGCCCTCGGTGGGGACGTTTACTGAGCTGATGATTATGAATATTTGATCCGATAGCAATATACATTCCATTGTATACTGAATATTTCTAACAGCATAATACTCAAGCAATTTTAGCAAATTTATTTCATGAACTTTGCCATTCAAGAACTGTAATGAGAGCCATTTAAATTTCGTGGAAGCAACAGCTGAATGGGGGCATTATGGCAAATAATGATACGCTAAGACAGCCAACTTGACCTAATTGCTGGTATGCCATAAAGATAAAGCACTCGATTCGATTAAGCCATTAGCGCTGTTAACTTACAATTACACCTTATATATAATCTAAACACATTATGGTGTCTTACCAATATAAAATGTATGACATCTGTATTCATGTACATCGATATTCCCTTTAGAACTATAAAAGAAATGATTCCTTGTGAAGCAGAGTATAAAGCAGTCACACACGAATTTCGTGTCTAATATTATGCACACACACTTACGTGCCACTTAGCTCACATATAAATACCATATAGTACTCTATGCACGCACAAATATAACAGACCTTCTAAGTACGCGCTCACACACACACTCACATGATTATATCATCAACCCAGCTTATAATAGGCCATTGCAGGGCGATTCCCGCATCATAGCTTTGTGGAGATTGGGCCGTAACCAACTACTGGCCCAATGTGGATGGTGGAGTAAACGTCTACCATCCTAAGATTGTATCCGGACCGAAGGCTTAACGTGCCCTCAGAGAAGCACGGAATCATTTTTCTTCTTGGACAATCAGGTGATTCAGCCTGCAACGTCGAACTAGACTGGGAAAGATCGCACGTGACGTATCCCCGCGGGATTCGAACCATGAACTCCGGGTCACTCAACGATCTAAGCCAACTCTATACACAATAGACAACGAGGCACACACCTATTCCTATTCAACCCCAGTCTCCCCCATTTTGCGCCAGAAAGCCCGGTCTCCACTTTTCTCAT
>PQWD01009908.1:0-10206 GCA_019425675.1 Leucinodes orbonalis | reverse complement strand
TGGGAGTTTTTATTACAAAATCGATACGGGACAAATGAGATGTCGCGGGACTGTAAACTCTAGTTTGTAGAAGATTTATGTTAAACACTTAAACTGCTACAAATGTGCGAAAACGATGTAATCTTTACAACTTCCCATACTGTATGACTTCATTGACTAATACATTCTGTTGGTAACCTAAATAAGCAAATTATTATCTTTACTTCATACTGAAACTATATGTAAAACTGCAAATTTTAATTGTTGGGCTCCATTTTTTGCTAACAGTTCACGAATTCCTATTGTTTTCAGCAATTGAAACACGACTGTCACCTCATAATGTATTTGGTTCGTTGGATTTTGTAATTGAGATGCGAAATCAGTTTAATTAAAGCCATAATGTGACATGTTGAAAAAATATACGGCAATTAAATGCTTCTAATAATAACAACTGAGAATTATAATTTGTTTATGCGGCTGACAGTTAAGAGAACATTTGAGATTAGTTCTCACATGAAAATAATTCATGACAAGTTTAGCTTTTGATAAGGGTTATAAGGTATATTATAGCATCGCAAATCCCTCACGTGATTTCAACCCACAGTTTCCTGTTTTGATTACTTTAAAACAGATACTATTTTTTCCTTAATAGACAAGAAGTCATCATTACCGAAGCAAATGAAATAATACTAAATTCAATTAGTTATCCAAAACATAAAAACCTGTCTAAATAAACCAGTGTTACCATATTTTGAGACTATTTTTACCGCCAACGCAAATTGTTCCTTATCAGGGTAAATAAGATTTAAAATGCTCTTTTCAAAATATTCTTGGGTTTGTTTAAAGGGATGCGCTCGTTATTTATTTGTAAGTGTCTCGTTGCTTTGTTTGATTTTAATGTAAACAATAACATTATATTTATTATGGTATATACAAAAACATACTTCAAGTAAACGCAAGCAAGCTTAACAACAACGTTAAATAGAAAAGTGCTTCTAACGTAGAGAAACTGGATCGTCTTATCCTTGAATTCATTGAACAATTAGGTTACCTACATCAAGGATACACTTAACTCGGTGCTCTGACGTAATATTTTAATTAAATGTTATCGAACGAGCTTTAAGGGGGAAAATAGTCCGTTTCAATAAAACAAAATGCACGGTTCTGATATTATTATTAAAGCTGATATAAAATCTGAATTTATGTTTTCTAGAGCCAGAGCGATAGAAAATTTAAATTAGTGCGAAATATTTTTTCATGACTTCAGGTTAATATTCAAATCTTTAGCATGCAGTAGAAACGGTTGTTCATTAGGCTTTGTTGTAACTGGTATCCTCTACGCACAGACAGACTGTAAAAACGAGCTTATGGTTAATGGCCTAATAAATTTCAACCTTCACTAAACCCCATTTTTCAACGTTAATGCTTATGCAGTCTGCTGAAAAAATTCACTCTACATTTTGTATCACAAAATATTATGCTTTAATGTTTGTCAGTAACAAAACCTACTCACATACCATTTATCATGAGGTGAACACATAACTAGTGCACGCATCACTGGTGACTTATAGGAAACTGGTGTTTTGTGGGATATCGGGTCAAAACCCATTGCGCTAATAATGAACTTAATAAGAACTCCGTTGAATGTAAACAGAATACACCAACTGCTAGTAAAATCTACTGGGTATAAGTGACCTAACATATCTCATAACGGGTGACGGGCGCAGAGCAGTGTTGACGGAAAATAATCAATACCTACTGTTATTAACCCTTTGACCGCCAATCCGTCTTTAGGCGCCAGACACAATAGAAACTCTATTGTGTCTGGATTCTCTGTAATGGACCGTTCCGTTATAAAAAAAACTAGTGAAGATTGGGTTAGAATACATCTTATAAGGTGGAATATTATAACATCCACACAGGGTTAAGGCCTCCTTCAAAGACCACAATAATTTCTAACTGTTTTGTAAATCCATCCCGTTGTATGAAAGGCGTTTTTCTTAGCCATTTTGATAAATGGATGAATCATGAGCAGGTAAGGTTGGCTTGGGATACAAGATTTGTCCATACTACTATCCTGAAATCATGAGACTAAAATCCCTTAAGTTTCCTGCACGAGACAAGCCGTTTCAGGTTAACAATACACCCATTCCATTTGAGCGGGCAGTCGTAAAACAAAACACGATCTACATGGTTCGTCCACAGAACCGCTTATTACAATGACCGGTGAGTAATTTAGTGCTAGCAAAGATACAGATACACGTCACGCCTCGCATTCTGCCCCGCAATCGTCCATTGTAAATGCTCAGGGCCCCGATTCTCATAATTTTAAAATGCGGCAATTCTATCGTTCTTGAATCTAATAGTTATATACACCATAATGTTAACTGTGACACCAACATCATTAGTAGTAACATACCAATTTAGAATTTCCACCAACAATTGAGACATAATATTAGTCTTTGACGTGTCATTGGAAAACAATAATGGTATTATTTAAATAGTAGAATAACAAAATTGTACTATTGAGATACAATAAAATAAAATTGGCACATTTTAAAATTAGAGGAATTAGGACCCTGGGTGGCACCGCTTCTTCATTGGTCTGGGTTATGTAAGCGGTAAGCGCTCTTGAAATTGTGCACAATAATTTCAGCGGACAGGACATATTTGTGAGCTGCTTTACGAGGTCAGCTTTGTCGGTTTCACTATTAGGGTGTTGATGGTTTGAAGGGAGATTTAATATAATAATTTATGTCAAAGGGAAATAGTATTTTTTTTTAAGATTTGAAAAAAAGCGTTTCAGTAGTGGTGACCTGTTGAGAAAGAAACAACATTGTGTTGAAAAATATAAAAAAAATACAATATTGTTTATCGTGATTTAATTTTGGGCCCGTCCTTGTAAAAAGTATGAACAGCTTGTAACTTAATATACGTATATTCTGAAATTCTGTAGCCCAAAAATATCACAATTGTTTGTTACGAGTTCGAAAAGCTTAATTGCTCCAATTCCACATAGTGACAATAAATCAATACGGACTTGTACATATCCAAATACTCGTAATTTGTATTTTATGATCGATAAGTGACTAGAGTGTTCCTAAAAATAACTGTCTGTATATGTTAGTAAATAATGCGAGCAACGTGATATTAAACCATGATGAATCACGCGTCTCTTTATTTGCTTTGTGTAGGTTTTCTTTGAAGCAATACCACAATAAAAGTATATGTGTTATAAATAACAATTACTAAACGAGCTTAGGCCCTCATTAATCAAATCACAACAGTCTTAAATACAAAAGATACGTTCCCGCGTGTACTGCAAAACTTAGTATAAAAAAATAACTATTCGATTCAGTAAACATGAATTTATCGATTTTGCTCCTTTTAACTCAACAGATGAAATTGCTTGTTTTTTATATGCTAAAAACCGGGATTAAAAACGACATTCTCTCCCTCTCTTTTTTTCAATCGATTGCGATCAACTCTGCACAGAGGATTTCCATATTTTAGGCCATATATTCGTATTCCGGTCTCAGCTTTTATCCAGAAACCCTCTGCGACATATGTCGCCTGTATTAATTCATAGACTATCATGTATATTTCATGGCTAAACAGATTGGAAGGTAGAATTATCTTCCAATCTGTTTAGCCATGAAAGTGAATTCGACAGGACCTCGTATGTGTTAGGGTAGGATGCAATACGGATTTACCCATACGGGCACTTTATTATGTATCCATACTGGCACAACTTTCTACGATGACCAGACTACAAAATAACACCAAAAAAGCACTTAGTCCATTAATACCGGTTATTATATAGGATTCAACTTCTTAATTTCTTACCAAAGAGTCCACTGGACTGGATGAAATAATGTAATATAGGTATATAGAGATATTATCTCTACCGTCACTGTTTCATAATTTCAGAAACTGGTTCATTACACTTTAGTTAGTTATCAAAGCATAATTTGCTGTTGAACAGCTTCAAATACAAGTAACTGAGGTAGACTTGGGTTTTGATTATTATGTAGAGTTGTGGTTTGGTATTCAAAACTTAAATGGCCTCTGATCACTAGACCATAAAGTCGTCGAATAGTTATTGAGTTTACATGAATATAGTAAGTAATTTATAGACATCGGCGTGTCTATCTGTAATATTAAAAAAACGTTTTTGCTTCATATGAATATAATTATACACGGTGCATACACCAATATATATAAAAGAAAGAAAGAAAATATATATTTTAAAAAGATTGTCTGTACGTCTTTGTTTTCGGGTAATCTCTGAAATGGTGAAACTGATATTGACAGGGCTTTTATTGGATAGCGTATCTAATAAGGAAAAACGTAGACTACATTAATTTTCGAAAAATAAATTATTTCGAAGAAAAATATAGTAATGTTGTACAACGCGGCGCGCAGTTCACGACGTACGCTGCGTGCT
Organism: Leucinodes orbonalis; assembly: GCA_019425675.1. Classification (NCBI taxonomy): domain Eukaryota; kingdom Metazoa; phylum Arthropoda; class Insecta; order Lepidoptera; family Crambidae; genus Leucinodes; species Leucinodes orbonalis. The sequence continues at coordinate 5,780 of PQWD01009908.1, read as the reverse complement.
ACGATTTATAGCGAGATAATAATAATATCTTATACCGCGTATAATACAGCGGGGCACAGCTAGTATAAAATAAAGTAAATCATAATTACAAGGTATGAGATATATCATAATAGGACGTAGGTACAGATACTTTGACACCGGGGTTTATTCAATAGGTAATGAATAAGACTACATATTTGTTTAGTATATAACTATTGTGTAATAATTTTGAGTACGTGTAACAGTTTATCGTTAACTGATTAATATCGCATAATTATGATATTAACTCAACCTTGTTACGAGTATTACAATGCATACAATTAATTAATTAGCATTATCTGAATGCCTAGTTCCGTTATGATTAATATATACAAGAAACATGTATCTTCCTACACTAAACAAGAGTAAATGATTGCTAATTTCATTAACAACACTAGTATATTGTATTGCCCGGGATCGAACTCGGAATCCCTAGAATTAATAGACATCTCAGCCGTTAAACCAAATGGGTCGTCAACCCATAACATGGGATAAGGTATTTTTTGGGTGTACAGGTTTTAGGTTATATATATATATGTACACACACAGCTTCATTTATGTAATAAGATCGCCTGAAACATAACATCATTACGACGTGTTACCACCTACCTTTTACTACTTTCTTCGCTGTTGGTGGTTGATTTCTTTCACAGCTTTACCCGGAAAGTATAATATATCAGCTATTGGATTAGTTACCAATTATTATCGAGTTTCTTACCCTAAATAATCCTATTGTTTTATTTCTATCCGGAATGCCTAGCGTAACATATTTGAAACTTAGGCTACGAACGACTATCTCATAGTTCTCTCTCTTCAACCTATCGCAGTCCACTGCTGGACATAGGTCTCCCCCAACTTGTGCCCGATATCCCGGTCCTCCGCTTTCCTCGTCCAGCCTTCACTAGCGACAGTATCTCATAGTTCAAAGTTAATTTAAATTGATAGTACCTAACTATTGAATTATTATTGTTAATTAATGTCAGGAAATAAATGACTACAAAGTCGTAGTTTAGTCGCACTATGTATTTTAGTATGTGGAATATTGCTTAGGAGGCAGTTGTTTCGTTAATGTATTGTGTAGTTAGGAACTTTAGACGTAATTAACTAAGCTTGAAGTGATAAATTGAAAACTGATTACAGTGTAACGTTTATCACTCGGAAATAGATTGCATTGATACTTTGACGATAGTATTTGGTAACAATATTATACAGTATAATTATGATGATGTAGCCAATTTCGACCACAGCAAACTACAGAGAACACTATCTACAGAATCATGATGCTTTTGTATAAATAAATGGTATAAGTTTTAACACGGAATCGGCTGCTTTAGTGCAAACTCAACTAAGATCATTTTAAAAAGTCAATATTATATTACGTAATTATTAATTCTACCTCATGCCAGTGAAGTAAATAAGATAAAAGGTCAAACCTTTTTGGAATATAAATACAATTTAACTTTGCGCGAGAACCTTTGGCTCGGTCAGTATTAAATGAAGCATAATATTATTCAATATGAAACTTTAAAGCTTTGTTATAAAGTGTTAAATGATAAACTTTTGATTTATCAGGAAGATAATATAAATGTCGTTTTATGAGTTCAACTGAGCAAACAAGGCTTTATAAAAATAGTCTCTATTTTACCCTACATTGGAAGACGTGTTATTAAAATTATTATGGAGTAATATACATAACATTATTTATACATGTTATATATATATACATAACATGTAATAACAACAATTAATGTATATGTTATACTTAACATGTAATAACAACAATTGTGATGTTATGTCAGAACGACATAGTTAAGGTCATTGTTTGCATAGCTATACCCTGCGCTTAAATATTTTTGTCTACATGACATGACAATGATGCTAAAACTACAAAAAGTTCTGCAATCTTCGAAAACACGGTTACGTAAACTGAGATATCAGTTAAAATTTGTGGATACGCTAATAAATTGAAGCTATCGTTCACTAGATAAGCATTATAATTTTCCGATAAATTCCATCAAACTTCAAAAGTACATGGATCATCCCAAAATGTTGTCCGAAGGACACTCTGAACATTCCGGCCAACGAGGGCGAAATTTTAATTACGCAGTTCCAAGCCATTCTTCCCTCGCCCGTCGAGTTGGAATAGCGGTCTCTTTGACCGTTATTCTGTTACTTACAAAAAGGCTTACAGTGTTTTGCGGGGTTGCAATTCCATTTTAATATTTTCCCATTCAGTGTTTCTAGTGCGGTGCTTTTGTGACGTCACTTCACTAAATCGCGCCGTAGTTAAGTGTGATTTTTTATTTTATTCATAGTAGAACAAGGAAAAAGTAAAAAGCAGTGCACTTGATTGTATGTAATGCCGCACTTGCTTTTGTCAAGGTTTTGATAATTTTTCATACATAAATTTTGTTGTTAAAGCAGTGTTAATAAGTTAAAGTCACAATTGAAACAGGTTTGCTTGTCCATATTTTTAGTTTGGTAGTATTTGAAAATTCTTGAAACCATCTAGTCAAGTACCGCATGCCAAGTAGGAAAATGTAATTAGCTTTGATATTATTATCTGTCTATCTCTGTTTTTAAGCAAAACGCTAGAACATTTAGTGATCGCTAGGGGGCACTATGTGCATTAAAAGCTGTCTAAATTTCTTTATGACTAAACTTTATTTGATAGACCTTATCACATCGTTTGTAGGTACGTAAAATACATGTATATAAATATAAAAACAAGCAATACGCGCGAATACTTGACTTGATATTTAAAAAGTCAAAGTCTTTGATGCCTGAAAATGTTTCATTGAATCGACTAAGAGCAACCATGTGTGTCAATGTTTCCAATAACTTTGTCGGATTATTCGGAAACTTTATCTCGCTTCGTTTGATTAACGCGACCCCGTATTCAATAACTTTACGCTCTAACTAGAAGTTTTCGCTCGTTTGCCAATGTTACGTCACAGCGTTCTTGCTTTTTCCGGACTCCTGTCCATGGCGCGTCCCGGTAGACTATGACCCCAATTCCTCGCAATTCCCAAGTTATTGTATCTCAATTTTGCACTTATTCTCTCTGTTTTACACTTCGATTTTATTTAGTAATACTATTAGACAAATAATATTACTATACAATTTCAATTTTATTACATTATCATTAAAGTTATGTACGCACGCACACATTTAAGCTTGTTATTTTTAAACTTTATTTTTATTTATAACCTATTAATATTAATATAATATGGAATAGTGGAACTTCCTAACACAGGCCTCTTGCTTAAATGGAGGTTCCAAATCACTTTATTAAGGCAAAATATTGTAAATGCCGGAACAACTTAAAAATAAAAATAAACTATTTTATTTTTATTTTAAAGTTGTTCAGGCATACCAAATTTACAGTTGGTTGGAAAAGTGTAGAAATGGTATCGTAATGTGATTTTAGTAGAATTGACGCTCAGGCCGGTTGTCACGCAATATCCGGACATCCGGACCTGTCTTTGCGGTACAAATTGGTTAATTAAACCGTATCCCGATAGAATTGGAACATCGTTTTACGGTGTTGCTCAGTGCATTACAGTTGTCTGTAGCCACCGTAGATGACGTTGAATAGAAGATTATATGGTTTATTGTTTTTATTGAATTGTGATGCCATAACGATATTACATGATGACGCAATGCTAAAAGTTTAAAATTAAGATGAATTTATAATATCTGATATTTAATAAGACGATATATAATATACTATTGGTTCCGGTGCCTTCATATTTGATTGGATTTATAATGATAAAGTTAATTTCGTAGATAAATATTAAAAACGGATATTCTTTTGTAATTTTCAAGACTTGGGTGGTAGAGTTATTGCGTAAAAATATTAAAATGTTGCTTTCAGCATGTCGGGAAGTCAAGCATTTCACCGCTTTGTGCAAACTAAAATCTGTTTAAACAAACTAGCAACATAAATTAGTATAAAGTTTACTGCCTACGTATTCTTAAAAAAACAACAATAGTTCGCAGCTAAAGACTTTGTGAATCTTTCAATATCAGTAGTCCAAGTTTCCGGATCTCCAAGAATGTTTATTGTTCCTGTAATGGGAATTGTAAATGCCAACGGTTTAACGGCGCCATATTGTTGACAGCTTTAGTTCCGGTCAGATAAAGCGCGTAAACCTGCCGTGGTAGAGGGAGGGAAGTCATCTGTCATGGCCTAGGAGAATGAGTGTGAAATAGAAACTTTTTAAAACCTCTGCAAGTCTACGCCATTCCTTAAAACAATATTACTTCGCCTTTTATGGCTGATACGTCAGCATATTTATACCAGAAAAGACGAAGTAATATTATTGTAACACTGTTTTAAGAGATGGCGATAACCCACCAGGTCTTTAGAATTAGCTTTTTCAGAAAAAACATACTCAGAGTTTAGTGAAGATGTGTTTACACGGTTATGTTAAAGCTTTATAGAAGAAAAAAATATACAAGAAGAATGTGTCTGAAATAGTCACAAAACATTTATAACCCTATTCGGATCTTTAGAATTTACCTTAGCGTTAAGTAATATAATGACTTATCGCTGTTGGCTGCAGGTGCCCTTCATAAGACAAGTAGCGAGCGCAGAAAGGTCTTAGCCCAATATCGTAAGTTGTATTTTCCACACGGTAAATATAAAATGTGAAAATACTATGCACATGAAAGTGCGAAATACTAAAGAAAACACCGATTGAATGTTAATGGTAATGAGTTTCGCGACGTGCCAAGCTTGGCAGCGAGCTTTGGATGCGCACCTGTCACTTGTTGAGCAGCAAATGCTGCCAACTACCAGCTGTGGCCGTTTCCTCAACACATTATGCAATTCGTTACCAAGTAGGAAATTTTGTCCAAAAAATATGAAACATGTGTACTCTGTCTGACCTACATATTTCGATCTGTATCTGAATTACTGATTATAGTAACACGAGTCACCAAATTCTGCAGATTACTTTGGTTGTAGAGCGGAAAATGTTAAGGTGCTTATGATTTGACTATGCCAAATTGAATATAAGAAGAGCAAAATAATAATAATTCAGTAATGCTTTATTGCATTAAACCATAGCAATAAACGGAGCAGTTTTGTAAATTTGCTAAGTATTGTGTCGTAATTGGATGTATTGCAACTTATCAAATACCTATAAACTTTAAATAAACAGTATTATATTGTTTAGCTAAAAATACTCTTAATTTGGACTAAGTATTTGAAATATCAGCGGCTAAGTGTTCCAAGCCCAATGACATTGGGTTGGACAATTGGTTAACAAATATTTTTTAATACATTTCTTAAAAATCACCTTCAAAATATGTTCCTTTGTACCAAAAACTTGTTGCCTGCTTTGCCAATACCCAGCAAGCATTGAACAAAGCGACCGCTCTCGGCTCACCGCTCGCCGGGCAAATATGGCGACAAATTTAGAGTACACAAAATGGCCGTCGTGTGATTCCTGTTCTATTTTCGAATTTCCCGCTTTCCTTGTTTTCTTCTTACTCGATTTCGGTTATTTCGCGTGGATCGAATATAAAATTTGTGGAATATAAACCACGTAAGGATGGAACGCCTGCCTGCGTCTTGTATCCCGATAGTGAAAAGGGGCAGGTGGGATTAATTCGTACTCTTTGATTTCTGAGAGTAAACGAGTTTTTACTACAGCATTACAATAATTAGTTAAAGAATTTACTTCATAAACTGCTCATGACTTAAGCGCTCAAATCTAATGTTTAAAGCTTACATCATCCTTTTTGTTTGCTGG
>PQWD01009907.1:0-31404 GCA_019425675.1 Leucinodes orbonalis | reverse complement strand
TAAATGATTTGTTTGTTTGTTTGTTACTGTTTTGCGGTTAGCCTATCCCTGGCTTTTCTTCACCGGGTGAGTAGTGAGAACAGGGGATATTGTTATAATTATTATCCTTAATATTAACGGGCCAAATAGTGGCCCAGTCCTTTGGAAGGCATGTGTGGGGCCGAAGCCAACAGCACAGAGGCCTTTTTTCGAATGTTATTTTTTGTATGTGTTACACGTGGCGGATGCCATCACAGAATGCACAATATGATACAACCCATGATGACCCCCGCCAGGTGTAGACTATTGTAAGTATATGGAAACTACGATGCTGGGCTATGGAATTGGTTTTGGACTGGATAACTGGGCTATGGGAGAGACTACGGACGCCTGTCATTAAACTAGTCTCACATTGTAATAGAGACAGGCGGTTATTATTATTTATTTATATTAATCGCGTGTGAATCGTCCCGTTCAAAACTTGGTAGTACTGGTAGTAAGCTTCTCGCACACTGCTTTAGTTTTGTTTGTACAAGTTTTAACAAAAATACAATCGCGTAATAAAATTAATCCATGTAGAATTAATACTTATAACACACAAATATTTAAAAAAAAGGTATACTTACATATACACACAATCCGTGTTGTAGCTTTCCACATTAATGTTGATTTATGTTCGCGCAACAGTTGCTAATCTTATCTCCATCAATTTACGATTTCGCATAACCGTAATTAATTGTACATTTTGGTCAGTTTTTATGCAAACATTCGTTAAATGGTATAAGTAAATACAAACAAATCGACCACAATCCGTATTAACATACATACAGATTGTATAATATCTGATCATATTTAGTCATCATTCTAAATACAGACACAATTCTTCACTTTAATAAGTAAGACTAAATTGTAAATTTTTCAGTAACAGATATCGTATCAGCGTAACATTGGTAATACTTTGTGTGGTTTACTCACCAGGAAGGGTCCCTCTTGAGCTTGGCATTGTTGTAGAGCGCCCTGGGCGTGCTAACATATGTGTACGGGCCCTTGGCGCGGGAGCCCGGCGCCTGCGGGCCCTCCACCAGCACGGCGCGCACCGACACGCTCATGCTGCACCGCACGCACCACTAGTAAGTAGCACTCCTCCACAGCAGCCAGTAGGAAGCAACACATCAGCCTATCACACCCTCGCACTCGACAGTCTCACGACACGAGCTGTCATGGCCGTTACACATTCGAAATTAGAATATCAGTTTACATCGATTTGAGGTGTCATCGGACATCGGTAGTGAATAGTTCATGATCGAGTCAGTGTCCTGCGTGTTATTATTTTGGTGTTGGGAGCGTGTCCATGGCGACGCGTCAACAGTCGCCGTCGTCATGGTAACGAGATGGAGTGCGTCACGGTGGGCAGTCGCGACGCTAGGGCTGTCTACACCAAACATGAACCATGTTTGATATCTATTATAAAAATAAACAATTGAAGTCTATATTTATTACATTACATTATTCGGTATTACATCCTAAACACTTAAAAATAAATAATTAAAACTTAAAAATATAATTAAAAGAACTCCCTTTCGGCAAAGTTCCGAAAATACTGGCAGCGTTACCCCTTTGGATTGCCAGACTGATTCTTTGTTCAAGGTAGCTGCCCGATCTTCGATTACCTGTGACGTCGACTAACCTTTTGGAAATTTCTTTGAAAAGCCTCAAAGCACTAGGACCCCACGGACCAAGGGTATCGACACCGAACGGAACAAAATCATATTCGGAGCCCAGATGCTTTGGCTTTTTCAGCCGCTTCACAAGCCGCACCAGCTCTGTTGTTTGTACCATGTAGATGGGAAGGGGACGTGTCTGCACAAGTTGCATCCCATACTAGCACCCAGCCCATCCTCCATGGATTCAAACTCATGCCATCCGGCCTTTTGCCATCGTCTCTTGCAATACCAGTCGGCTCAAGTAGACTTGGCACGTTGACGGTGGCAAGAGACCGGCGTATGACATCGTTAAGTGCGGCATGTCTCGAGAAGCGACCTGCACTTTTTTGGCAAGACAGACCGTGATGTCCCAGCTGGTCGACATCACTGCCGCAGGGACATATATGTGGAGCGCAGATCGGAACACCCAGCCGTAGACAGGTTGCGATCGCAGCGTGTCAGGCTCAAGAAAAGTTCCTGTTTTTGACGAAGGGTGCGCGTGAAGCCAGTAGCCGGCTTCAGGAGTACCCAAGGCCAAAAGCCTGGCACGCGCCGAACCCGTACTACAGCTTAAAAGATTTTCATAATTTATTTCGCAGATAATGCTGTCCCAGCTCCGCTGTGTTTGAGCTATATCTATTATTATTCAAGCTTATTTTTGGTATCTAGTGGACATTTCATTTCCACTGATTCTGCACCCGTCTAGCCGTAGATATCCTTGTTTTACTTAAAGAAATCATTATTACACAACATCGATTCTGCAGTTGCCATTAACTTACTTCATTCTGACGTTACACTGATTATGTACTTGGCTTGGCCAGATAATCCGGATGACTGGCTTGAAACAGGTGGCCGTATCTAGAGAGTCAGTAGACCGGGTTATTTGTTTTGTGTATCTGGGTACAGGCTAATAGCAAGAAGCTGACGACAAGATATTCTTTCTATATTATCTTCTATGTTAAAGAGTCAGACAAGCTGTGAAAACGTAGATACTGCGACTTAACATCTTACCTTTATCAACGTTGGTTGTCTCTTAACACACTGCAGGTTGCTTGCTACTAATTGCTATTCATAAGAAAGCGATTTGACAGAGTTTAATTTTATTTTATTTTTTACATTTTAGGAAAACTTACAGCTAATGTTATTTTAGACACATATAAATAAAAATATTGAAGGCCAATTAAAAGTTTCCACATATAACACAAAGTATAAAGTTAAATTTTTAACCCAAAACATCGGTACGCTATTGCTGCATAAAAAATGTTTGCAAGTTGCGCTTAAGTTGCAAGGTTGTAGTATTAAATAAGTCTACATCTACACTTTTAGTTAAGTCATTGAAACACCTGCTTGCCCTCACTAAATAAGAATTTTGTCTATAATTAGATTTTACCGGTGTGACGTACAGCGTGCACTGTCTCCTCCCTCCACGACATGGAGTTCTAAGACCGATTCGCTCCAAAAGCTCGGGACAAACAACTGTTCCATTTGAGATACCAAGGAGAAAAACAAGATCAGCAATACGTCTTCTCTCACTAAGTGGTATATTAGAGTGAACCAACTTCTTTTGGGTTTAGTATTATTTTTCACCGAATGATGGAGATCTAGGTAGAGAAAGCGGGAGAGGACATCGGAAACAAAATGTATTAAAAAGTGTAGCAATGTCCACATTGAGGACTAAATGTATTTGTAAACTTTTGAATTGTATGATCACTGATACATATTTACAAAATATTGCTTATAGTAATATTTTTAATGTGAATTGCCAGAATAATTAACTGTCAACGTATACATTGTTCTCTCTCACAATGCTAATTTTATACAGCTAATACGTATATTTTTTGTAATACTGTGCAATATCATATAAATATAACTGTCCAATAATGTGTACATTTACATACAGTATGTTTACCCAAATAAATAAATAAAAAGCCCATTTCTGTTGGAGTGGCAGCCCTGGGCTTCACTCACCGGACAAGGCGACACGTGTTACACTGGGTAGCATGGTAGCACCGCTGTGGCTGGCCATTGCTCTATCGAGCGTCCGTATTTGGCTACCATATGTTTACCATCGATCCCACCGCCACTATTAAATGACTAAGGATTTCGTCGTTTGTTCCAATTGATCGGAATCGGGGCTATAAATAGAGAACTTTTTTTATCTAAGATGGAGAAGAATTACAGTAGCGTATCAATGCTGACCTAGGCGCGGGCGAAATGCTTTGGGGACACCCTATTACAGTATTTGTTTACTAAAAGTGCCGTTTTATTTTACCGGGTATTGATCATTTATTTGAGTCCAATATACTTGGAGGCTTTGTTGTAAGTGTTCAGTCTCTTTGAACCATAAATCCCAAGTGAGTTCGAGCAACCGCTTTGCTTCGACCACGCCACTGGAAGTACATTTCATCATTATCATCAGCCTATAACTTCCCACTGCAGAGCACAGGCCATGCCCCACAGCATAGCTGTCGGGAGATAGGGCTGTTATCTTCCACACAGGCTCAATGCAGATTGGTGCCATCCATAGATAGTCAATGGGATCAAAAGTTTGGCGTGCCTCCCGGAGCACGGAACTATTGTCACAACCAGTTGATTCAGCCTGCAAGTTTGTCCTCAGAACCAAACTGGGTAATTTTTTACAGTGACTTTGGCGACGTGATCTTCACGTACGACTCGATCCCATGACCCCCAGTTCATGCAGCGAGTTAAAATCAACGAAAACAATGGTGTAGTGACACCACGGAGGCACACTCCGGTTTCTAGAAATTATCTATTAAGGCAATAAGGCATCAGTTTGCAACCTTTTGCGTTGGTATCAATATAACGCTAAAAATATAAAGCTTGGTACTGATAAAGCTGCTGGCGTCTTTTGATTGGCCTTAAAAAAAGAGGTGTTCAGTTCAAGGGACTTACGTACCACAATCTCTGAAAACAGAATTACAATAATAGTGATTCGCCTTTTCTGGTACAAAAATACTGACGCATCATTATAGTAATACAGTTTTAAGACTTGGCGGTAACCCCCAAGTTCCGCTCCATAGTAAGTCAATTGGTTTATGTACAGGAATAATCTACGCCCGATACTGTGTAAAAACTTTAATGAAACTTTATTTTGTAAATTGTACGAACATTAAAAAAACGTAACAAATTCCATAAAATATAATATTACCGAAATTCTCACAGCGCCATCTAGCCCCGAACTAAGCAACTATTCTCCAAGATGCTGGCAATACAAGCATTGTCTTTTATTTCAATGATGGGTACGTAATCAAGTACATAACAACAGACAGCATACTTAGATACTTTTTTAGTAAAAAGAAAACATAATTCTTATGAAAATATGTAATACATAAGTACGTATATCAATTTAAGGAGACGGAATGAAGTAAATTAAAAGTACTGATTAACTTGTTTTCTTTTTGAGTTTGTTGAAATTGTTACATCCTACGAATAAATTAATGCGAACTTATTATGATTTTTAAAAATATAGTACTAACTAACTAAGTTAATTAAATCCCAGATATTTTTATACCAACTCAGATAAGATTATTTCTAACTTAAAATAAACATAGCTAATTAGCGCCATCTAGTGGAAAATTTTAACATTACGCCATACGGAATAAGTGGGTGCAATATCTTATATCCGTTTGTTATATAATAACAATAGACGTGTTATATTATCTGTCAAATTACTAAAAAACAATTTTAAAACATTAATTTGTTGAACAATAAACGTGAGAAATATTTAAAATATTAAATTTCAAAGTATGTGCTCAAAAGCGCCATCTATACGTTTTACTAGTTTTTACAACTGTTCTACTGAATGTGCTTGTACAACGAACCCCGTCCCATGTTCTCCCTTTACAATAAAGCAAATATTGTTATGTTTAGTGCAGTTCCTCGTGAACAGATGTCGCTTGGAATGAAAAAAAAAACACTTTAAATATAAGTGATTATAAATCCGTGAAATAAAAGGATTTGTAGATGTAAAAAACACACCCGGCATGACAAATATTTTTAAAATCACTGAACTTCATATTTATTGCACAGACATTGCATTATTTATCGTGTTTATAGTTTTCGGAACCAAAAATCACGATACAGAATAATTTACTATTCAAATGTATGTGTTAAATCATTGTAAAATAAACAAGAAAGCTAATATAACCAGTACAAATACAATACTTCCCACGACAGGCATCCCTCACCGAAACGAAAAACAAGTATCTACCTATGTGATGTATATAATAAATATCCACTAACATTCACATAGCGCCATCTAGCTCCAAGTTAAGCGTGAAGCCTGTATTATGGGTACTTAACAACGGATAAACATACTTATAAACTTTTTTTTTTGTAAATACATACATATTATACATATAAAACAGCCAGACCATTACAAACAGACATGTTCATACACACAAATGTTTGTACTGCCCGGGGATTGAACCCGGAATCCTTGGTGCTGCAGTCGACGTCTCAACCGCAACACCAAATAGGTCGTCAAATATTTTTTCCCTTATGGTTTTAAAAATCTGCCTCCGTGGTGTAGTGAGCATAACGTTCGGCTTAGATCGCTGCGTGCGGAGCTCGTGGGTTTGAATCCCGCGGGGAAGCGTCGCTTTGGAGATTGTCCTACTTTGGTTAGGACCACAGATTTCCCAATACAGGAGATGGGGCAAGCCGCGTTTAAAGTGCGACAAATGTAAGCTCAACGAGCATACACAGGCTACCAGTTTACGCTCTGTGAGACGAGTCAAGACGCACGAATATTAGAAGAAATTACCGTTTTCTTCCAAAATGCCATCCTGTGCAATTGTAACATACCATCATCGCAATTAATCAGTAAATTTACCAAGAAATATAATAACTTTTCACAGGTAAGAACCGAAAAGAAATTGCGACACTGGGACTGCCTATAAACTTGGCGGCTTGTCCAGTCTAATTGTATATTCGGATGTCTGTGGTTAGGACATTGCGGGCTGAATCACCTGATGGTTCGAAAAGAAAGATGATTCCGTGTTTGGAAGGCACGTTAAGCCGTCGTCGGTCCCGCTCGGCTACAATGTTACTTGTAGCCATAGGATGGTATGGTAGTCGTTAACACCTCCTATCCGCAATGGCCCGCGTGGTGGGTGACGGTCCAATCTCCCCGTAGTTATGCTGGGCGTGGAGGCCTGTGCGCTACAGTTGCCCGTTTTAGGCTGAAGATGATGATGAAAAAAAAGTTCTACTTGACTTGACCAAAGTTATAGGTACCTACCACGGTCTCCCAGAACCCAGCGTGAAATTACACATGTTTAAAGCTAGAATAAAAAACACCTTTCTGAAAAAGGGTACTACTTTGTCAATAGTATACTATTGACAAATATTAACGTCATAAAAATCTATGGTCGTAAACTGCTCAGCTATTTTAGTGTTTATAAAATATTTGTACATTAAATTGTTTAAAAAAAGGCTGTACTGATGAGTTTTCTTTGGTGTTTCCTTCTCAACAGGCCAAACCAGTGAAGTGCTTTTTTTCAAGTATCAAAATTAATTCTTTGTGATTCTTTGGCTTTTTAATTATTCTTTTTATAATTGTATTTTTAGTATTCTTTTTGACGTTCTTATGAACGTGACTTTTGTAAGTCTAATTTAAATAAATAATACACTTTGTCTTTGACTTTGACGCGAACATTTTCTCACCGAGCGAATAACTGTAAACGGCCAAAATCTCATTACTTCGTTGTCTCTCTCCTATTTTAAAGACACAGACACAGATCAACAAGTGTCCATTGCGAGAGCATCGCATGCCGTCAAGTGTATCAATATTAATATATCTATTTATCAATTAAAAAGCCAATAAAATATTATGTGTTTCTAAATAATGTTTATGTTGATGTCGCTCCAAATAAATAATACACGTACGCTAGAGTGGGCAAGCAATGAATCCGTTCCGAGTCCGCGGGCCCTCGCCCTCGCGATGAAGACGTCATAAAATAATGACAATATAACTTTCCACGACATAATTCTCCCGCTTGACATCCCTCGACAAATATGATACATTAACTATAGGAAAAACACCCCTACATAAACTGTATCAAAGCATAGAATCGATTGTGAGCGTCGACCGCGGGGGTGTTCCAGTTCAAACGCCGTCGCCGGACAGGGTTGTCAAAGCGTACAGCAATAAATATAGTTGTGCTTTCACTTAAGAGAGGAGAATGGAGCTTAATGAGCTGTGCGTAATGCGCCCGAAGCATAACTTCCGCACTCTTTTGTCGTCGTAAAAAGTGGCTGCGACCGGCCCGAGGTCTCCGTATTTTTTAGGAAACGTCGTTCGCAATAAATAAAATGAAACTAATGACTCTGAAAGTGCACCCGTGAGAAGCGGCGCTCGATCTTTAGCTGAGGATTCCTGTTTTGGTTTTGGCTATATTTAGTGTAGTAGACTATTTACCTATTTGATTTAAAGGGAAACAATCTAAAGTTCCCTTAATATCTACCGGTATGTATATCAAACAGAGTAAAATTAAGTAGAACAACAAAGTTTCCACAGATACTTACTACCTCAGAGACTGGGAATATTTAAAATGAAGTTATTTCTAAAAATATAGGTACTTGTTTTGATTATAATTATCGACCATTTTATAAAAGTTAATACCAAAACAGGAATTTAGCAAACAACAAAAAAAAATATTTTAAATAAAACAAATATAGAGAAGTTGCTCTAGGCAATATTCTGAAGATACTGGCAGCTTTCTTTGATTGTCCAAGGCAGTTGGCAGCTCTTCGGTCTCCTTTTAGGTTTAACGATTAATTTTTAATTTCTAAAATTATAAAATATGTCGACATTTTTGTAATTTCCTATAAAAGTCTCATAGCGCTAGGACCCAATGGACTATCTGAACAGGTTGCATCCCATACCAGCACCCGGCCCATCTTCCATGACATCAAACTCATACTGCCCGGCGGCCTCTTTCCACCGTAAGTGTATTGTATTGTGGCACTGCAATTTATTGTTATTTATTAAATCGATAATAATAACAATTGACGATTCAAAAGTGTCTATAAAAGATTTATTTGAATACATGTATTTTTATTTGACTTGAATCAAAATCGTATCACACAGTGACATTGAGTAGCGCTATTGAATGTGTTCAATACCTACTCATTTTCCCATTCTATTTAAAGACGAAAGGGACCCCGACGAAGTAAAGGGCCCATAAATTGGTTAGTTTTCTATAAATGTAACTAAAATATGGCATATACAACATGCCTATCTCCAATTCTAAGCGTGTTATTTATAAATAAGTTTACAGTAATTGATTGTCATTCTTACAGTGCGAAGTATCAAATAAAATAATTCATCATCATCATCATCACATAAGATCATTAAACGACTCCACCGAGGGGCACGAGCCTACCCTACTGTACGCGGGTGTTTAGGCCTTAGTCGTCCACGCGGGCCCAGTGCGGGTTAATTATTATCCGATTATGTAAATATAATACAAACTACATTTGTATACATATAAAACTGCACCATTAGTAAATGTACCTCCAATTCAATCCAAAATAAAATTTGAATCCAATAAAAGCATGTATGAATGTCAGTTAATAGCACACCGTGGAAGTATTGGAGTGTCATGGAGTTTTTGTCGTGAAGAGTGCGGAGTGCGCGCGGCGCGCGGTGCCAATAAATAAAGCGCGGGGATCGGCAGTGTTGCCACCAGCCCTTTTTTGGCCAGATCTAGCACTTTTTAGTATAGGTGAACTCCTTTTTTAACGATTTAGTCCGAAAAGAGCAATTTAGCTCCTTTGCAATGTCTTCAAAATATTACCAAATTATGAAGTTTTCGACATGCAACAAGTACTTTTTTGCTGTTTTCATCGGTCATGATGACGTTTTTTTAGAAGCAAAAAAAAAATGGCTTCATGACATGATTAGGCATTTTAGAACAAATAATATAATCTTTTGATGCTCAATCTAGCCCTATCTTCTCAAAAAGCTCTCTTTCTAAATCTAAGGTGGCAACACTGGGGATCGGCCGCCATCCGCCATGGCCGCGCCAGGAATGTTTAATGGAATCCCAGCGCGGGCGCACCATTGCCTTGCATCATCACCTATTCACAATACTAAAACAATAATAGTCATATCCAATGATTGTACGTTTTAAGTACTTCAATGGAACTTATCAGCTACTTTGTCAAATATAAGAATATCAACTTCTTTTGGTAAACAATACTCAAAAGTTTGTATTTGCATATTTCATACTATGTTGGGAAGATTTTATTGAATTGAGTTTTGAGCTCAAATGCCAGCCTAAGTGTTTTCTTACAATTAAAAATAGTTCATTTAAGTTTTCAAACGTTCTTTACATCATGATGGTCATAAGAGCATGGTGATGTGTTTAACTAATGCTTATCATAGTACAGTTAATAGAATACTACAGAAATGTATCTTTGTAAAGCTACTTGAAGTGTTAGCAGGCCGGTCGCGAATGTCGCAGAACCGAAGGCCGCTGGAGCAGATGAGTTAGTGTAGCGTAGGACGCCCAGAACGGTAAAGTCCGACGACTTGCCATAAGAACGCTGGTGGAGACAGGATGTGAAAAGCGGAAGAACAGGATATCGAGCGATTAAGCAGTAAGTCCAGCAGTGAAACAAGCAAGGTTGAACACTAAAATCAGCCTACTTTCACCGTCAATGTTCCAATGAAGTATCAAAACGTCATTCAACAATGTAGTACCTCGTCCCGGCGACACGTCCCGGCGTCCATAAACATGAAGCGATACAGTTTTTGTGCGGTCCGCGGGCCGGCAGCCTCCGGGTTCCCGAAAAACGCGGCTCCATACAATTTATTAGAGCGCCATACATATGTATGGTGACCCGGCGAGCGACTCCTGCTAATGGAATCAATTGAATTATACATTAGACGGGCATTTCGGGGTCCGCGGGCAAAAAGCTGCAGCTGGTCGTGGGACGGGCCAACACAATTTTCCGATGTCACTGATAAGTTTTTCTGCGATTATTAAGTATGGTTGGTACTTCGTTACCTGCTGGCGTCCCGTCCCGGGGCTGCCCAGCTCCTCAGCGGTGTATGATAAGTCATTTCTGCAAGTTCAATGTTTTCTTGACTTTCAAAACATTAAAATCTCTTTCCCATATCTAATCCAGGTCTAGGTTAATGTTTTAATTCCTTTTGTTTGATCCAGTTGCATCTACTATAATTCAATATAACTAAAATGAGTCTATTTTAATACAATAGACACATTCAAAATATGTACCTACTCATACGTATGAAAGTGTTCACAATAAGTAGTTGTTTACTTACTCTGCAATAGGAAATTTGCCTCATGTTAGGTAGTGTTATCCAAAAATCGTTACCTACCTTAAATATCGTATATATTTTTTTAAAATAAAGTTATTGATGACACAAAACTTGTAATATGCACTTATAGTTTAGTGAGCCGCGTTTTCCCAACCATAAAAAGCCCCTTTAGTGACTGTCAAGCAGTTTCATTTCTGCAGATCGCCACGTGTGCCCATTCAGACTGAATCTCATGTGTAAACTCAAAACACTTTAAATAAATAGAACGCTTTTATAAATGAAGTACAAATTAAGTACGTGCCTTAGCTTAGGCGACATTTAAATATATAGTTTATAGTATTAGTATATGCGCTCATATTCTATTGGCTATTGACTACACGGTTGTACTCAATGTATTTAAACCCACCCAGTTGAGAGGGCCCAAGTTTGTCATCGTGTATGAAAAGGGTCCTCTTATTTTATGCCGCTGTCCTGTCATCCGTTTTTTAGAAAATTTGAAAATGGTAATGGTGGTTTATTTGCACCTATATGTCGGTGAGCCTTACTAAAACGTACTCTCTGTTTCAGCAGTAAAATACATAATGCTGGAATGCTTCTATTTTCCAACCTGTGTCCAAAACTTAGACTAAACAATATAGACTTCGAAAGACGTAGTTTTCTTACATTATTTGTTAGGATTCACATATATGATGAAGCATATCTCTAGCATGAAAACTAAGGACTGACATACAAACTACATTCTTAGGGGACCATATGTAAAGTCATCACACAACATCATCATCATCCGCCTATAACGGCCAACTGCAGAGCCCAGGCCTGCTCAGTATAGCTATCATGATGCACACCTTTATAAATGTATATGACGATATACGACTTATTGATACGTTTTCGTAGCTCTTTCTTTAATGTAATCATGATGAAATCGTAACGGTTAAAACGCACGTTGAAAATTTACAAATAAAATTAGGTTGCCTGGTTGCGTCTTTTAGTCCTTATTATCGAGAGCGTCATGTATTATAATCGTCGTGTAATTATAATAAAGTAATGAATAATTGGATCGCAATGATATTCAGTATATAAAGGTAGATACGCCATCCGTGCTCAAAAACGAACCACCGAAGAGAGTACAGTTTGTACTCTTTTGTTTAGGTAAATGTACGCTCATTCGAAATATGTGTGTGTGCTGTCGTTGCATTCGGAACACTTTTTCGATTATTTTGTGAGCATATCACGAATCTATACTTTTTACATCATTGTTGGATCGTTGCTATTGTTCATCATTCGCCAACTTAGTAAACCATGTATTTAATTTTTAAATAAGATTATATTTACAAAAAGTTTATTTTTTTTGTATTTACTTTTATTTGCGTGAAAATGTGACAAGCGATTCTGGTATCGATAAATTACGAAAAAACCTAAACGCTGAGGGTTCATATGATGTTTATGGAGAGCCTTTGATAAACAATGAACCAACGGAGCCAACCTTTCGGCTGTGTTTTTACGAAATTAAACAAACTTGAATGAGAGACACTGAGCTACATCGGTTAGTTATATTTTAGGGAAAGTGTACCTAATTTAACATTAACCTTTAAACGTGTCTGTTTGTATTATCTAAATAACCATTTTTTTTGTTAATGAAAACAACCCACGTACCCACGGTATATGCGCAAAAATATATAATTTTTAATTTTTTGTCTGTCTGTCTGTTTGTTCTGGGTAATCTCTGGAATGGCTGGAGAGATTTGGACGGTACTTTATTTGGCAGGTAGTTGATGTAATAAGGAAAACTTTGGCAAATTTTATTTTCGAAAAAACCTTTTTAATTACCTCCGAGCATAGCTAGAATAAGAATATAGTTTTTATAACATACCTATCGTGTTATTTAAGCGCGTGAGCGGTGGGGCGGGCGGCGGGGCGGCGGTGTCACGTGGACGCACGTGAACTATTAGCATGCATTTGACTTGAGTGACAGCTGCGGAGATTTTCCAGAATAATTGCATACGTTCGGGCAGTCCTTCAAGTGTCCCGCGGCCTATTTACGGCGACGACTCGCTATTTGCATACCGCGCTACTGACGCGTTGCCATCTCCGATGATAAAGGACGTTGTGAAACAACACTGACGTCAGGACTAAGCCAATGCTGAATTTTAATTTGGAACTTCAAATATGTTTTTTTAAATCATACCTTTTATGCCTTGTTCGCTGAATGATATTTTTATTTGCTTCACTTGTCTTATGGATACATTGTATGTTAGCATTTTTTTAGGTTCTCTGTTTAGTTTATTAATTTCGAAATCGTAACAAATATTTATTTATATTGCGTCGGTGGCTCAATGGTGTGGACTGTCGCCTTCCTGCCGGGAGGGCTGAGGTTCAAATCCCGACACGTACCAATGTGCTTTCGAATTTTTGAAAATATATGTACGTTATCCGACGCTCTTACGGTGAAGGAAAACATCGTGAGGAAACCTTCATGCACGCCTGCGAAGAGATTCAAAGGTTGTGTGTGAAGTCGTCCAATCCGCACTGGGCCCGCATGGACGACTAAGGCCTAATCACCCTATACGGGTAGGCTCGTGCCCCTCGGTGGGGACGTTTAATGAGCTTATGATGATGATGATGAACAAATAAGTGTGAATCAGTAATATATAAGTACGCCTTAGCCAAATGAATAAGTACAATACTAAGACTTAAAAGTTCCGAATGAAAAAATTGTGCAGTCGTCGGTGATTGCTATATATTTTCATTTTAGCATATTGGAAGACATCATATGATTCTCGAAATAATATACCTTTGATATTTATGTACCTACGTGTATTCGCGGTCGCAAACAAAGCGTGCGCGGGCGCAGCGATAAACTATAGCGAGCGCAGGGCCGGCGCGCGCCACCCACCGGAATCACCAATAAATATCGATAGTTAATATTATGCAATATTTTCCTTTCTATTTAAGTATCATCGCATGTAATGAAATATATTAGGCGTTGTTATTATATCATCGTTCCTGAGAAAGATGTGCATATGGTCCATATGCAAATACCTCTATCTTGTCTATTCCCCAAAAGCATTGCTGTTAAGCCGTCTTCCAGGTTAAAAGATGAAATATGTACGAAAATACTCTAGGTAGCGACTTCTTTACAAGTAGCGTAGGAAGTCCCCTGGCTTGATGGACCGGTGAACCTCAATTCCAGCCTCAACCAGCGACCTGTCGCAAGTCGTAGGTCCATCGGGCCGGAGGGCGTCCTATGCAACGCTGCCAGACGCGTCGTAGAACTCGTCTGCTCCAACGGCCATCGGACCGGATGTCTGTCGAAAAAGGGATCAATCTGTGTCCAACAAGGGACTGCAATAGGTGTAGAAAGCGATAGATACCTAGTCGTGGATGTTTTAAAAGATTTATGTAAGTATCAAGAAAACAAGCTGTCAGGTGGAAAATTGATCCAAAGTAAGAGCATACAGTAATTACTAACTTGTGACTGGAGGTTTTAGGCCACAGTATTCAGTATTTTCACTGCCTCTTTCATTCTTCAGGTCGGCACACATCTCAAACTACCAAATCCATTACTGTTAAAGCGGAACAAAACTGTGAGATTGTACCTATTACCCATTAAATCGACTTTAAACACTCCGTGCCCAGATAAAAGGTCAAGTATGAAGCAAGTATGGCGTTTGTAGTTTGGCAAGTCCATACCAAAGACATGCGCGGGCGCAGGGCTCGATGCGCGATATGCAAATGGCGGCTACCGTATTGACCGCGCTATTGTTCTTGTCCTTTTATTTCCGCGCTCATACGCGTGTAACTTATGGCCGCGGTTTATCCGCACAATGAGCGCCGCCGCGTTTTGTTTTACCGCGCTATTGTCGATTGTCCGCGCCCAACATTCAGCGTAGTGTTGCCGCACTATCGACAGTTTGACTATCGATACTTGACCTCAGAAATTATTTTAAATATTGATATCGTCAATACAATATGTTGCAGATCGGTACAATAGTATCAGTAAACTTCAATAGGTATTTTCGATTGATGAAGTCCGATCGAAAATACTTAAATAATCGCGGCGGTATATAAAATATCGTACAATCTTTTAAAGGGCCGGCAACGAACTTCTGGGACCTCTGGTCAATTCATACTTCCGTGACATTTACTCAATATTCACGCTTATGGGTCTACCAATATAATCGATAGCTTGGATACTATTGATAGTATTTCGTTCTCCAACTATCGATTGCTTATCGATAGACTATATAGTGTACTATTGAGTGGCAACACTACTCCCGCTATCCGATCCCGACGGGTAAGTGCGTTACCTTTTTATCTCCTTTTATGGGACACCTTATTTGTTGAGTAGTCATCGCCGCTCATGCATTGTACGAGATATGATCGCGACCACTGTGACAATATCTTCGGGGAATTTATTATATTTCGATGTGGGTAACCAGAGGGTGGATAGGGTAACAATAGCGTCGGTGGGTCATTGGTGTGGACTGTTGCCTTCCGATCCCAGGTTCAAATACTGCCACGTACCGATTTGTTTACGAGTTTTCATAATTTTATGTACGTTTATCCGACGCTCTTACGGTGAAGGCAATCTTCGTGAGGAAACCTGTGAAGAGATTCAAAGGTTGTGTGTGCAGTCGGCCAATCTGTACTGGGCCTACGTTGACGACTAAAGCCTATACACCCTATACGGTAGGCTCGTGCCCGCGGTGGGTCTTATAATGAGCTTATGATTAACTAGAGGGTTCGATAGCGTAGCCACTAGCCCGTTTGGTTGCCATAACAAATTGTTCGGTCAAGCAACTAAAGCCTAGGTCGATTGTTAAATGCGTGACTGAATATATTAACTTGAGGCCCTGCGTGCTTCGCAAGGCACGTTAAGGCTTTCATCCCGGATACTATCTTAGTATGATAGTCTTTTACACCGACCAATTTACACACTGGGCCCGTGTGTTGGGTTACGATCCAAACTCTCCATAGCTACGCCGTGTGGGAGAATCTTTCTCTGCAGTGGGCCGTTGTAGGATGATGATGAAATGACTAGTCAGCAGACTGTCCATGTACAAGTGATACCACAATGAGATCACAGATTAGTTGCAAACATATGGAGATGCTGCGGTATCAATAGTAATTTTACTGTTTGCCTTCATAAGTGTTCTGTATGGACCTAAATTAAATTAATATATATTGAAATATTTCCACATCTCTCGAAAACAGCTTTGATATGCACGCTGTTGTAAGCTGTTATCGTGTACGAGTAGTAGCAGCAGAGATACGAAGATGGCTTCATTCACAGTATAAGTTATGTAACAATGTTATACCAATGAACTGGATAAGTATTTATTTATTTATATGATCCAGTACCCTTATTGCATATAGGGCTCGATGTTACGCGGATAACGGGTCTTCATAGCATTACGGTATTTTGTCAGATTTTAAATGCACTGTTTCTGAATAAGGCCTAAAATTACATATTATATATATACGTGTATCTAAAATTTCATTTTTAAAAGGATGAAGCTGTTTATTTCGCAAAAAATGCATATATTAACAGTCAAATCAAAGGTTTCGTTCGTCTAACCTAGAACTATGAAACTTGACGTGTAACATCATTCAGTAAAAGTTCTGGGAAAAGCCCCAAGAAATCGTCCATTTGATGACCTGAAATCAATTATTCTATATTTCGCATATTATTCTGTATTGAATTTCGCAGTAAACTAGTTAACTGCCGATTTACAGCTGCAACTGCAATTTACACCATAACATGGCCATAACCTTCGTTTATTGCCACTCAAATCTTATCTCTGATTAAACTCTCTCGACGGTAAATTTAACCACTTGCTTAATTTAATGTAGTGGGACGACGTGGCGGCGGCTCTTACGGGACGGCGTTGGATGGCTAAGGACGTCGTGGAACGATGTGAAACGATATGGGACGTATGAGACGGTGTGGGACGATGGGGGATGGTGAGGGACGAGGCGGGACTAGGCACGACGGCTCGGGATGATGTCCGGCGTGTTATCTTAATTGGTGACCTTGTAATGTATAGTTAGTTAGGCAGCTGCCGCGCCGCTTGACACATGCGCTCCGCTGCACAAACGACAACACATATAGAGCTGGTATATATCATTAAATTTGCGACTAATATAGAAAACACAATGGGGGCTACCGCGAATGAATTTGCCATCAGGAGGCGCTAGTGTCGCGTGAGGTCCTAAAACACTCAATTTACATAGATTTAATCGGTTTTGAGATGAAAACTAAAAAATTATAATTTTCCGGTTGAAAAGTGTTGAACATGGAATTATTGCAATTATGGATTATTTGGCGATACATTTGATAGATTTAAAGTCTGAATTACGAAAAGTCATGCTATTTGATAAGCGAAAATTATGTAAATAGAAATATATAAGGTTATTTCAGACGTTATTATACTAGAATAACTGGTTTTCATTACATGTACATGATACCTATGTATATATGAGCGTCGGTGGCTCAATGGTGTGGACTGTCGCCTTCCTACCGGGAGGGCCGAGGTTCAAATCCCGCCACGTACCAATGTGTTTTCGAATTTTCGAAAATATATGTACGTTATCCGACGCTCTTACGGTGAAGGAAAACATCGTGAGGAAACCTTCATGCACGCCTGCGAAGAAATTCAAAGGTTGTGCGTGAAGTCGTCCAATCCGCACTGGGCCCGCGTGGACGACTAAGGCCTAATCACCCTATACGGGTAGGCTCGTGCCCCTCGGTGGGGACGTTTAATGAGCTGATGATGATGATGATGATGATGATACCTATATTTTAAGTAATCATTGTTTAGTAGTGTCAATTAACAACTGAACTACCATACAGCATTATACCTATTATGAGGATCACAATGTTTAATAATTAAATATTGATTAATTTATAATTGACTTATGATGAGATTCATGTTACTAAACTTTTTTTTTTTATAATATCGCCTTTGGCAGCTATGCCTCCAGACCTTACTCTACAGTGGCGCCACCTGGTGGGTAGCCCATTGGAGCAGACGAGTTCTGGAGTGGATACCGCGTCTTGGCATGCGTAGCGTGGGACGCCCGAACCGATGACTTGCGAAAGTTCGCAGGCGGAGCTGGATGAGGAAAACGGTGGACCAAGATATCTGGCACAAAATGTGGTAGACCTATGTCCAACAGTGGACTGTAACAGGTTGAAGAGAGAGAGATATGGAAAATAAAGAAATAACTATTTTTTGCTGCTCTCCAGTATCTTATATAACTACTTAAATTATAAACATGATAAAGATTTTAGTTTAAATGTACATTGAATATTAACTTATTTTTAATATTACACTTTGATGAAGAAAGCGAGCGACCTTAAATAGCTAGCCTTAATTTTTATAGTTTTTACAATTACAGACACCTAAATACTCATAATTGATCACCATCATCTGTTCATCGGTCGCCAAGCCCTCCGAGTAAGATATTTAAACTAGGCTACTTTACCATTATCGGTAATGTATCATTAAATACCCGGACAGTGCGTGTGAGCGAGGAGCGACGTTGTTATTAAATACCCGGACTCAGTGCGTGTGAGCGAGGGCGACGTTGTATTAAATACCCGGACTCAGTGCGGTGAGCGACGAGCGACGTTGTTATTAAATACCCGGACTCAGTGTCGTGAGCGAGAGCGACGTTGTTATTAAATACCCGGACTCAGTGCGTGTGAGCGAGGAGCGACGTTGTTATTAAATACCCGGACTCAGTGCGTGTGAGCGAGGAGCGACGTTGTTATTAAATACCCGGACTCAGTGCGTGTGAGCGAGGAGCGACGTTTATTAAATACCCGGACTCAGTGGTGAGCGAGGAGCGACGTTGTTATTAAATACCCGGACTCAGTGCGTGTGAGCGAGGAGCGACGTTGTTAAATACCCGGACTCAGTGCGTGTGAGCGAGGAGCGACGTTGTTATTAAATACCCGGACTCAGTGCGTGTGAGCGAGGAGCGACGTTGTTATTAAATACCCGGACTCAGTGCGTGTGAGCGAGGAGCGACGTTGTTATTAAATACCCGGACTCAGTGCGTGTGAGCGAGGAGCGACGTTGTTATTAAATACCGACTCAGTGCGTGTGAGCGAGGAGCGACGTTGTTATTAAATACCCGGACTCAGTGCGTGTGAGCGAGGAGCGACGTTGTTATTAAATACCCGACTCAGTGCGTGTGAGCGAGGAGCGACGTTGTTTTAAATACCCGGACTCAGTGCGTGTGAGCGAGGAGCGACGTGTTATTAAATACCCGGACTCAGTGCGTGTGAGCGAGGAGCGACGTTGTTATTAAATACCCGGACTCAGTGCGTGTGAGCGAGGAGCGACGTTGTTATTAAATACCCGGACTCAGTGCGTGTGACGAGGCGACGTTGTTATTAAATACCCGGACTCAGTGCGTGTGAGCGAGGAGCGACGTTGTTATTAAATACCCGGACTCAGTGCGTGTGAGCGACGAGCGACGTTGTTATTAAATACCGGACTCAGTGCGTGTGAGCGACGAGCGACGTTATTAAATACCCGGACTCAGTGCGTGTGCGAGGAGCGACGTTGTTATTAAATACCCGGACTCAGTGCTGTGAGCGAGGAGCGACGTTGTTATTAAATACCCGGACCAGTGCGTGTGAGCGAGGAGCGACGTTGTTATTAAATACCCGACTCAGTGCGTGTGAGCGAGGAGCGACGTTGTTATTAAATACCCGGACTCAGTGCGTGTGAGCGAGGAGCGACGTTGTTATTAAATACCCGGACTCAGTGCGTGTGAGCGAGGAGCGACGTTGTTATTAAATACCCGGACTCAGTGCGTGTGAGCGAGAGCGACGTTGTTTAAATACCCGGACTCAGTGCGTGTGAGCGAGGAGCGTTGTTATTAAATACCCGGACTCAGTGCGTGTGAGCGAGGAGCGACGTTGTTATTAAATACCCCGACTCAGTGCGTGTGAGCGAGGAGCGACGTTGTTATTAAATACCCGGACTCAGTGCGTGTGAGCGAGGAGCGACGTTGTTATTAAATACCCGGACTCAGTGCGTGTGAGCGAGAGCGACGTTGTTATTAAATACCCGGACTCAGTGCGTGTGAGCGAGGAGCGACGTTGTTATTATACCCGGACTCAGTGCGTGTGAGCGAGGAGCGACGTTGTTATATACCCGGACTCAGTGCGTGTGAGCGAGGAGCGACGTTGTTATTAAATACCCGGACTCATGCGTGTGAGCAGGAGCGACGGTTATTAAATCCCGGACTCAGTGCGTGTGAGCGAGGAGCGACGTTGTTATTAAATACCCGGACTCAGTGCGTGTGAGCGAGGAGCGACGTTGTTATTAAATACCCGGACTCAGTGCGTGTGAGCGAGGAGCGACGTTGTTATTAAATACCCGGACTCAGTGCGTGTGAGCGAGGAGCGACGTTGTTATTAAATACCCGGACTCAGTGCGTGAGCGAGGAGCGACGTTGTTATAAATACCCGGACTCAGTGCGTGTGAGCGAGGAGCGACGTTGTTATTAAATACCCGGACTCAGGCGTGTGAGCGAGGAGCGACGTTGTTATTAAATACCCGGACTCAGTGCGTGTGAGCGAGGAGCGACGTTGTTATTAAATACCCGGACTCAGTGCGTGTGAGCGAGGAGCGACGTTGTTATTAAATACCCGGACTCAGTGCGGTGAGCGAGGAGCGACGTTGTTATTAAATACCCGGACTCAGTGCGTGTGAGCGAGGAGCGACGTGTTATTAAATACCCGGACTCAGTGCGTGTGAGCGAGGAGCGACGTTGTTATTAAATACCCGGACTCAGTGCGTGTGAGCGAGAAGCGACGTGTTATTAATACCCGGACTCAGTGCGTGTGAGCGAGGAGCGACGTTGTTATTAAATACCCGGACTCAGTGCGTGTGAGCGAGGAGCGACGTTGTTATTAATACCCGGACTCAGTGCGTGTGAGCGAGGAGCGACGTTGTTATTAAATACCCGGACTCAGTGCGTGTGAGCGAGGAGCGACGTTGTTATTAAATACCCGGACTCAGTGCGTGTGAGCGAGGAGCGACGTTGTTATTAAATACCCGGACTCAGTGCGTGAGCGGAGCGACGTGTTATTAAATACCCGGACTCAGTGCGTGTGAGCGAGAGCGACGTTGTTATTAAATACCCGGACTCAGTGCGTGTGAGCGAGAGCGACGTTGTTATTAAATACCCGGACTCAGTGCGTGTGAGCGAGGAGCGACGTTGTTATTAAATACCCGGACTCAGTGCGTGTGAGCGAGAGCGACGTTGTTATTAAATACCCGGACTCAGTGCGTGTGAGCGAGGAGCGACGTTGTTATTAAATACCCGGACTCAGTGCGTGTGAGCGAGGAGCGACGTTGTTATTAAATACCCGGACTCAGTGCGTGTGAGCGAGGAGCGACGTTGTTATTAAATACCGGACTCAGTGCGTGTGAGCGAGGAGCGACGTTGTTTAAATACCCGGACTCAGTGCGTGTGAGCGAGGAGCGACGTTGTTATTAAATACCCGGACTCAGTGCGTGTGAGCGAGAAGCGACGTTGTTATTAAATACCCGGACTCAGTGCGTGTGAGCGAGGAGCGACGTTGTTATTAAATACCCGGACTCAGTGCGTGTGAGCGAGGAGCGACGTTGTTATTAAATACCCGGACTCAGTGCGTGTGAGCGAGGAGCGACGTTGTTATAAATACCCGGACTCAGTGCGTGTGAGCGAGGAGCGACGTTGTTATTAAATACCCGGACTCAGTGCGTGTGAGCGAGGAGCGACGTTGTTAAATACCCGGACTCAGTGCGTGTGAGCGAGGAGCGACGTTGTTATTAAATACCCGGACTCAGTGCGTGTGAGCGACGAGCGACGTTGTTATTAAATACCCGGACTCAGTGCGGTGGCAGGAGCGACGTTGTTATTAAATACCCGGACTCAGTGCGTGTGAGCGAGGAGCGACGTTGTTATTAAATACCCGGACTCAGTGCGTGTGAGCGAGGAGCGACGTTGTTATTAAATACCCGGACTCAGTGCGTGTGAGCGAGGAGCGACGTTGTTATTAAATACCCGGACTCAGTGCGTGTGAGCGAGGAGCGACGTTGTTATTAAATACCCGGACTCAGTGCGTGTGAGCGAGAAGCGACGTGTTATTAAATACCCGGACTCAGTGCGTGTGAGCGAGGAGCGACGTTGTTATTAAATACCCGGACTCAGTGCGTGTGAGCGAGGAGCGACGTTGTTATTAAATACCCGGCAGTGCGTGTGAGCGAGGAGCGACGTTGTTATTAAATACCCGGACTCAGTGCGTGTGAGCGAGGAGCGACGTTGTTATTAAATACCCGGACTCAGTGCGTGTGAGCGAGGAGCGACGTTGTTATTAAATACCGGACTCAGTGCGTGTGAGCGAGGAGCGACGTTGTTAAAATACCCGGACTCAGTGCGTGTGAGCGAGGAGCGACGTTGTTATTAAATACCCGGACTCAGTGTGTGAGCGAGGAGCGACGTTGTTATTAAATACCCGGACTCAGTGCGTGTGAGCGAGGAGCGACGTGTTATTAAATACCCGGACTCAGTGCGTGTGAGCGAGGAGCGACGTTGTTATTAAATACCCGGACTCAGTGCGTGTGAGCGAGGAGCGACGTGTTATTAAATACCCGGACTCAGTGCGTGTGAGCGAGGAGCGACGTTGTTATTAAATACCCGGACTCAGTGCGTGTGAGCGAGAAGCGACGTTGTTATTAAATACCCGGACTCAGTGCGTGTGAGCGAGGAGCGACGTTTTGATTAAATACCCGGACTCAGTGCGTGTGAGCGAGGAGCGACGTTGTTATTAAATACCGGACTCAGTGCGTGTGAGCGAGGAGCGACGTTGTTATTAAATCCCGGACTCAGTGCGTGTGAGCGAGGAGCGACGTTGTTATTAAATACCCGGACTCAGTGCGTTGAGCGAGGAGCGACGTTGTTATTAAATACCCGGACTCAGTGCGTGTGAGCGAGGAGCGACGTTGTTATTAAATACCCGGACTCAGTGCGTGTGAGCGAGGAGCGACGTTGTTATTAAATACCCGGACTCAGTGCGTGTGAGCGAGGAGCGACGTTGTTATTAAATACCCGGACTCAGTGCGTGTGAGCGAGAGCGACGTTGTTATTAAATACCCGGACTCAGTGCGTGAGCGAGAGCGACGTTGTTATAAATACCCGGACTCAGTGCGTGTGAGCGACGAGCGACGTTGTTATAAATACCCGGATCAGTGCGTGTGAGCGACGAGCGACGTTGTTATTAAATACCCGGACTCAGTGCGTGTGAGCGACGAGCGACGTTGTTATTAAATACCCGGACTCAGTGCGTGTGAGCGAGGAGCGACGTTGTTATTAAATACCCGGACTCAGTGCGTGTGAGCGACGAGCGACGTTGTTATTAAATACCCGGACTCAGTGCGTGTGAGCGACGAGCGACGTTGTTATTAAATACCCGGACTCAGTGCGTGTGAGCGACGAGCGACGTTGTTATTAAATACCCGGACTCAGTGCGTGTGAGCGACGAGCGACGTTGTTATTAAATACCCGGACTCAGTGCGTGTGAGCGACGAGCACGTTGTTATTAAATACCCGACTCAGTGCGTGTGAGCGACGAGCGACGTTGTTATTAAATACCCGGACTCAGTGCGTGTGAGCGACGAGCGACGTTGTTATTAAATACCCGGACTCAGTGCGTGTGAGCGACGAGCGACGTTGTTATTAAATACCCGGACTCAGTGCGTGTGAGCGACGAGCGACGTTGTTATTATTATTTATTCCTTAATACATTCAACATGAAGTTGAACTTAGAAAAATAAGAGCACATTAAGCTTTCGTTACTAATTACACACAGAACCAGGACTTTCGAAAACAATAACACACGAGCAGTGGCGTGCACAGAGATTATGTGTAGGGTATGCAAAGTGAGTGACACTCATCATCATCAGCTCATTAAACGTCCCAACCGAGGGGCACGAGCCTACCCGTATAGGATGATTAGGCCTTAGTCGTCCACGCGGGCCCAGTGCGGATTGGACGACTTCACACACAACCTTTGAATCTCTTCGCAGGCGTGCATGAAGGTTTCCTCACGATGTTTTCCTTCACCGTAAGAGCGTCGGATAACGTACATATATTTTCGAAAATTCGAAAATACATTGGTACGTGTCGGGATTTGAACCTCAGCCCTCCCGGTAGGAAGGTGACAGTCCACACCACTGAGCCACCGACGCTCCCTGTGTGACACTAATCGCAAATATAAAATATACATTTTGACAAATTGAGTGTTGTTGTTGACGGCAGATCGGCTATGGTTTCAAATCTGTAGAGGAAAATGGGCGAACAAGTAGGAATCACTTAATATGTTGGCGATTTTTCGAGTTGTCTCGACGCACAGGGTATGCACTGCTTATTGGCATATATGCAGTGCACGCCACTGCACACGAGGTGCTCCACATTAATTAAAATACCGACGCACCGCCCTCGTAGGAATAACTGCGAACTGGAAATGCTGTTTTAAGTTTATTGGCAAAAAAGTGTATTTAGGTTACATTTGTTTACTGCGTGTTTACTTTCCCAATTAAAACGCTGTTGGCAATTAAACGGTGGGCGTTTTGCCTGATGTGAAGGGTGGCGTGCAGGGCACAATGGGTTCTCCGCCCAGATGCGGAAGTTTTTGCGCTCTGTCATGTGTTGCCAATTCTCAAAAATATTACCGCGTAAAGCTTAAGTTAATAACCCCTATTACAGCATTTCCTGAAAATTACCCCTAAATGTTTTTTTACTAAAAATTTGAGTGTGTTTGACTGCTGATTGGTGGAAAGTAACGATGCAGCTTAAGGTACATCACGCAAACTCAAGGAATGCCTATATACTCTTGTCCTGAAAACCCCGAAATGTTAAGTATCGGGAACACAGACGCAGGAAAGTCATGCCTGTAGTTCGGACGATAAAGGCATCTTTGGCATCACCCCTATTGGCTACAGCATGTTAGGGTGGTTCGTAGGACCATCGCCTCTTTTTGGGTATCGGTTTCAGCTTTGGACGATCTTGAACTGTCTTTTTTGCATATATTTTTTTTATATTTACATTTTTGTTATATGGTTTCTTTATACACTTTTTCATACTATTACTGATGAATATACTTGAAACAACATATTATACTATTATTTTAGTTAAACATAATAAGGAGGTGTAAGTTGGAAAACACAAGGGAGCTCAAGAGCAAGAATTTCCCATAAGCAAAACGCCCCAAAAAATCCATCTCACTTGTTCATACCCATTAATTAGGAGGAAACCCCTCAGTTGGTAACCCTGATTATTGCCCCGTGCCTCGCTAATGGCATTGACGAACACAACAACCACATTTATCACCTGTGAACAATCGTGCGACTCTCACCCAAGTAATGAGAATCAATTCCCAAGATTGTCTGCTATTTTTTCCTAGACCGAGTTTTTATTTGTTGATATTACTAATTCATTTACTCCAAATAATTGTTGATTGATGTACCGTCATTCCAGCTGGTATCAATATAATATATAACCTAAGAGTATCAATAGTAGTAAATTATATATACTCTAAGGTATATACCTAACTCTAGTGATCTTAAAATTAGGTTTAGGGTACCTAATCGCACGAATTATTACGTAACCATTTGTCACAAAACACACATAATACTTACTTAAGTCATTAATCAATTAAGTGCCAATGTCAAAACACAAAGGACGTACTAAAACAAGAGTAAATAAATACATAAATATCCACTGACATTCACACATCGCCAGCTAGTCCTAGTTCTAGCGTGAAGCTTATATAACATCTGATGAACATACGTATATACATATTTTTTGTTATTACAAATATATTATACATAAAAACACTAAGGCCAATACAAACAGACAACGACCATAGGCTAGTGGTCGTTGCAAACAGACGTGTTCATGCACCCAAATGTTTGCACTGCCCGGGGAACTCGGAACCCTTGGTGTAGTAGCCGATCTCTCAACCGCAACACCAAATGGATCGTCAAGTAGCCGATGTCTCAACCATTAGGTCGTCAAGTACTTAAATGTGTATTTCTCAGAGGTCGGTAATGTCAGCTCTATGCGACGCGCGTCGAGGCGGATACGTAATCACAGATCGAGATGAGCAATACGTGAGACAACATTGATTTACCGCCACCGCCTAATCACCCACCCGACCACATGATACACTTGCCTGCTGATATCATAAAGCATATGTACTAATTGGACAAATTATTTACTGTCTTCGGCAATGGCAACCCCGTATGTCGCAAAACGAATGGCTGTTGGAAGCAGACGAGTTCTGGAGTGGAGAACGCGTCTTGGCAAGCGTAGCGTAGGATGTCTGACCGATGGACCGACTTGCGAAAGGTCACTGGTGGATACTGGATGAGAAAACAAAAAAAATACCAAAATTAATATAGAAGCTTCACCGTTATGAATTGTGTGTAAATCATGGACTCCAAAAACGAGGTATTTTATGAATTGCAAACCTACTTTCTCTACACTGCAAATTTATCATCATCATCACAAACTGAGCCAGTAGTTCGTAGTATGAGTTCTAAACAACGGATATACATGCTTATTAGGAGCGTGTTTATCCGAATCTTAATCTAGATATTTTGTTTTCCTTTACTAAGGGTGCAATCTGGAGACTAAATGAAACAAGTACCTTACAGTGTGCACTTTGATGAATCGGTTTATATATCTAATGGTGTACAACTAGCTTTATATTTAATTAAATACCTATGTGTGAGGAGACTGTGTATACACACTACAAAACAAAAGTTATCCTGCAGTAAACAGTCTATTCATGCTGCTTTGATTGCCACTTAGAAAAAATATTTTTATTCTGATTGAATTTTTTAAGAATTTTATACCATGCACACGTTCAAATCACTTCTGAGTGACATATCCATTGTCTTGTATAACAATTAAGAAACTCCTATATACGTGATTAATAGTAACATAGTACGTGATGCCATTGTAGTTTTTATCAATAAAATACTAGACGGAGTGCGGGGTGCGCGGGCGCATAAATCACGCGCGAGCGAGACAAGTCGGCTTTGCCATATATCACGGTGCTCTTTATTCTTATGGAATTGGAAAAAATCGCGGCTGTCAAGTAGCCCTTACTGAAGGTTTCCGAATCCTATTCTTTGGTTTTTTCGTTCCACTGGGTCAGGTCAGGTGCGCCCGCGCACTGAGCGCGTGATTTGTTAATACCGTAGTTAGAGGTGCAATAAAATAGGCATGTTACAAATAGGCTATCATATAATTCAGTGTAGGCATACGACTGAGTGTGTTTTCGAATTTTCGAAAAACAAATGTACGTTATCCAACGCGCTTACGGTGAAGGAAAACATCGTGAGGAAACCTGCGAAAAATACTTCACCCTGGGGTCAAGTGGGCCCTCAGTCCAGCAGAGGAGGGTCACTGACTGTAAAGTACATGGAATATCTACAGCTATCTCCTATCCGCCTAGCTTGCAGATAAAACGCTTACAGTATCTATTGAAAAGAAAGCCCTCAATCTAAAGCT
Source organism: Leucinodes orbonalis (assembly GCA_019425675.1). NCBI lineage: Eukaryota > Metazoa > Arthropoda > Insecta > Lepidoptera > Crambidae > Leucinodes > Leucinodes orbonalis. Next base: position 3,822 of record PQWD01009907.1, on the reverse strand, counting down.
AATAGGTGGTAGACTCGGTACTGAGTCGTCTAGGTAGGTACCACCGCGGTGCCAGATATCCCGTAAAAAGAGTGCAATGCACTTTGTTTTTCGGGTTGTTGAGGACACTGTAGCTAGTGAAATTACCGGGTATAAGGGACCTAACATCTGTTGTGTCGGGTGACGGGCGCAGTGCGGCGTTGACGGAGAATAATAACTGTTAATCGGTTGTTGGTCTAAATCAATGCTGCTCTGTCATGTCACTAGCATTCACCATCAGGTCTGAATCACTTACAATCAAGTGAGCGTCATGACATGACCGTCCTGTACACTTTGTAACATTAAAACATATAACTAATCAATGAGGACAATGATAAATACGTACAACTCATCATCCATCCTAACTAATACGCAATAATTACCATATAGAGGTGTGTAGCATGTTACAATATCATAGCTGTACAGCGATTGCGATCATCCCTAGTGCAATCTTATCTAACTAATTATAGTCTACCTTTTATTAAGTGAACAATCTGACAAAACTATTTCGGAATAAAATGACGCGATATTTTTTAAAACTTAAAAAAAAAAAACACTATTTGTAATACGATACTTGGTTGTTTTACTTTTACAGTTTACGCAACAAAATCAAATATTTTAAAAACAACCTTGTTAAGAAACATTTTTAATTACTGCTCCACTCAGTCTTCATTAATAAATAATTTATCCAAACAAAAACATATTATTCCTATTTACCTGTGGGTAGTTCCTGAGATTAAATAAGTTCAAACAAACACTCTTCAGCTTTATATTAGTATAGATACAACTTTAATATATTGAAACATTCAACACGTCAGCGTATCGTTGCCGTACGATAAACTACTCATAAAATTATCATACTGACTACGCCCGGCAATTAACAGGACCCGGAATGTGTTCCCAAAAACGGTACAAGTGTAAAAAAACTGCAAGCGAACATCAGATAAGCGGTACCAGGTATCAACGGGACTGGGGGTTGATTTTTTCAATTTATCCCGAAGGTCGACCTTCCCCGAAGTATTGGCGGAGTCGTGGGGACGTGTCGCACCGGTGCTGAGACAATAGACCCCTCGACGCCCGGCGATTTGTCTGTCCGTCACGACAACCCCACCTCAATAAATATGCACACTCCATCGACTTTACAATGATGTGTTTTTGTGATAATTAATAAAAAAAGCCCTAAATACATTTGTTTTGGCAGGCACCATTTGAAATTCGAACACCGTTTTTGTCTTGTTATTCTCATGCGTAATGTATGGATGTTCGTATTTAATTCAAAATTGCGTAACATCTAACTGTACAAGTTTTAATATAAACACTTCAAATGTGTACCTTTACGATTATTTTTGGATAATTTACAGTTGGAATAGCATTAATAAATTTCGAGAACAAAATTACATCGTTTATCGATTTACTAACTAGATCGTGTAATCCGGCATATTATTTAGGTACCTATCGTTTGTGTGACAACAGTACTTAAATCAGATGAGTTATTATTAATAAACATATAATCAATATTCTGAATAGTATTGAACTTATTGAACTAGTATTGAACTTATTCACAACACTTAGTTCTACTTGCATTGCCTATAGTCATTTTAAAATGTATCAAAATTAAATTCAGAAATTTTCCTGTTAAATCGAAAACAAGTCGAAGGCATAATATGATATTATAATCGGAGTGATTGATAAAACGAGATGAAGGTTATCGCGTCCGATAAGACGCAGTTGGTGGATGTGACAAATAGGAATAACAAGCAGCGGCCATCTGCAAGCCTAATGCCCATCACATATGATGAGTTCTCGAATATCCCGCCACCGTTACGTGGTCGACTCGGATCTGCATACGTCGCTCATGTTCCCCAAATGTATGCGCCTGACCGCGAGCTAATGCGCACCATGCGCACGCGCCCCACCCAATATGCAAACGAAAAACACATTTGGATTTTAAAAAAGTTGTTATTTTCTTAATATCAAAAGTGTTTTTGAATACATTTTGGAATCAGTCCTCCCACATAAATCAAGGGTGATTGTAGGTTGTGTTCGCGCGTGGAGAATCGTCCAAAGGGTTCCCTTGGGTCGCACGGGATATGATTTAGTGTCGGGAGACAATGGCGCAGGTGCTTGCTGCCGACCGGTCCGGGAAACGATACCATCATGGCCAGGGTTGCCATCTTAAGGAGAGAAAAAATCGGGCCGATGGGGCATCCATCAGTAACGCTCGAAGTCAGGTCCAATGTTAATATTATGAGACAGTCTAAGAAAATGAAACATTGTTTTGTATTCGTCATATAAACCTAATAATCATTTAAATGACTACATTTTTCCATATGTTCTCATTATTGTTACGAGCTGATTTTAATAATTTAGCAAGTTTGTTATTTATGATGTTGTTTCATTGATCCTATTGTATATTGTCAAAATTCGGGACAAAATCGATAGGCTATCGGGACCCGGGACAATGCATTCGAAAGCGGGACTGTCCCGGCAAAATCGGGACAGGTGGCAACTCTGATTATGGCCGTTAGCGCGCGCGGAATCGGGGACGGCGCTTGACGGATCGGGGTGTACGCAACCAATTTATTACAACCTCTACGATACAAATTAAGATTGTGAAAAAGTGATCATTTCTAAGAAGCACTGATTTCATGTTTATCGTCTTTTTGTGGCAATCTTAGACAAAGCTCGTCATCTTTATTAGATTAATGCAAAGTAATAAAAAGTTCTCATTAAAAGCGTTCAATACATTTCACTGCAATCCCTTCTGTTTCCTTATTAGAAAGAAAGAAAGAAAGAAAATTATTATTGTTTTATAAAGTTCCTATTCCTAATTATCACATACGATCGATTGTAACGTCTTACAGATCAGTGCTATACTAAGATGTCAAAGGAAAAATACTTAGCGTCGTGATCCCTGTAAAGGCAACTAGGTATAAAAAAAACATTTGAACTTTTTACTCTTTTGTACAAAATTGAAAACATCTCAAAGACGATATTAATTATACCAAATTTAAATAAAAATGGGGATTATTTTGTCTTAGGTAATGACAGAGCAATCGGCATATTTGTGGCACACTGCACGCTCCGCGAGCTCCGACCAATGATATTCTGTATATATAAATGTAGATACGCCATCCGTGCCTCAAACACGAATCGCCGAAGAGAGTACAGTTTGTAGGTACTCTTTTGTTTAGGTTAATGTACGCTCATTCGAAATATGTGAATGTGCGCTGTCACTGCATTCGGAACACTTTTTCGATTGTTTTGTGAGCATATCACGAATCTATACTTTTTTTACATCATTGGCTCAGATGCTTTTTAATGGCAAAATATCTCGGCTTCGGGCACCTCTCAATTAGCGCGACGGCGCGGGCTCCCTTTGTCTCGACGCCTGTCGCTGACGACCTCCTACAAAGGGTTGCCATGTAGAAAAACGCTCGTACCTACCTATAATTGGATTAATCATCAACATACCAAAACAGAGGGCGGATCGCTTCGCTGATAAACAATAATGACGCTGACAGTTCGCGCCAATCATGTGCTTCCATTGTATATGGGAGCACCGTGTGATTGCGGTGACGCATGTTTTCACGTTATCTGTGATTTGTCTATGAAGTAGACTTTTATAGGATACTAGCTTTTGCCCACGGTTTCGGACGCGTTAAGAAGTAGGTATTATTCTTCATCCCCTTTTTTATCCACATGGGTGGATTCCATCAAAACCCTTTCTTAGAAGATGCCTTCGTCATAGCAGGTCTAAGCATGCTAAATTTTAGACCGATTGGTTAAAAATTGTCAAAGTTT